>JAKLMY010000086.1:0-102049 GCA_022814645.1 Ganoderma meredithae | reverse complement strand
ACGTGCGCCCGGGGTTCGTCGTGCTCGGGCGGAGGCTCATGTCGGTCATGGGTACCTGGTCTGCGTACGCGGCGGGGCACTGGGTGATGGGGAGGCGGCCGGCGGGTGCGGCCTTGTCCGTGAGGATGTCGAAGAGCATGGTACCACCGCTCTGGCCAGGGTATCCGGCCCAGATGATCGCATTTGCCTATTCGGCAATGCATTTAGCCGCAAATAACCCACGAAGAACTTGCCACAGGTAAGACATTTTCGTACCGCGCAATTCGCCTTCAGAGTCGAATCATCCAGCTGGCCGCCGCCAAATTGCGCGACAATCGGCGGCTTGCCGACAGCAGCGAGCTCCTCGACCAAGTCGAGCTGGTTCCCTGGCCAAGTGACGTTCAGCCTGTCCACCCCCTCGCGCTCAACCGTCTCGTCCAGCCCTCCAGCGAAGATGATCGCATCAGCCCGGCGTGCGGCAGCGACAGCCGCGGGGAAGCCGCTCGTGTCGTGTCGTTCACCGTCGTGACGTTCGTGCCGAAGATGTACTCGACTTCGAACCCGGCCTGTTGCACACCGAGAAGCGGGCTGACGAGGTATGGGGCGAGTCCGAAGTAGTTGCCCTGCATGAGGCTGGTGGCGTTCGCCCAGGGCCCGATGAGGGCAATCTTGCGGACGTGCTTCGCCAAGGGACGCGTGCCGTCGTTCTTGAGGAGGACCATGCCCTCGACCGCGGCGGTGTGCGCCAGTTGTTAGGCGTGGGGAGTGTTGACGTCGGACCGGCTGAGTTGGCGGAAGGGCTGTTGCTCTGGGGGGTCGAAGTAGCCGAGCCTGCAATTGGTATGTGTAAGTTTCGAAGTCGCGTCTGTAGAAAGAATAACGCAAGCGACGTACCTGACGAGAGAAGCGTACTGGCGGATCGCGGCCCGCTTCAAGTCGGTGGTGTTCACAAGACCGCGAGAAAGCGCCTCAGGAAGATACTCGGACGAGAACATCCCACAGTCGATGTCTGTGCCCGCGAGCAAGGCGTCTGCGGCAGCCTGAGCCGGGTCATCCGTGTAGTTGTGAGGCAAATAGATATTCGACACCGCGTCGCAGTCGCTCGTGTCCGGCCCGAAGCCCCAGTAGTCCCTTAAGACACCCTGCAGCACGAACTTATTCGCGTAAGACGGGATGCCGTTCACCGCGTTGTACGAGCACATGATACTCCCGACCTTCGCGTCGCGCACGCACGCCTGGAACGATGGCAGATAGTACTCGGAGAGGTCCTGCTGCGACACGACGGCGTTGAAACCATAACGCTCGATGCCCTCCCAGCTATCGAGGTCGTAGGCCGCGAAGTGCTTGCAGTCGGCGACGACCTTGAAGTAGGGCTTGGGGTCGACGCCGCCCTGGAGGCCGATGATGAGGTTGTAGACGTAGTTTTGGAGATGGAAGGGATCTTCACCAGGAGTCTCTTATCCGCGTCCCCAGCGCGGATCCTTGAACGCTGAATGTGGCCATGAAGGGTGAGCTACGAGTGTACCGAATGAAGTCATATACGGAGGGCACTGACGGTTCATGTTTGGGGTCCAGAAGTCGAGTCCGGCCAACATTGTTGAATGCACGGGCTTCGGTGCTGACAACAGTAGCGACTGCTAGAATGAGGGGGTCGGCGAAGGCCGCTCCCATAAGGATCGGTTGGGGGAAGGACGTGGCATAACTGAATTCGCCCGAAGACGTAAAGTTGACTCCATGACGCTGGGCAAGCCCGTGCTGCAGAAACAGGCGGGCATAAGAGCAACGTACCACTTGTCTCCGACTCGAAGACAGGTGCTTACAAGAGCCTCCGACCACCAGTTACACGCGGGTATTCCTAGACGAGGTATACCTGGAGATTCATTGACGACGTTGCTAGTGAGCTCGTCGTCGGTCCAGAGATCTATGAGGGCTGTGGCACGAGTGAGAGCATCTTTGGAGATGTCGCAGACAGCATTGCTGGCGAGAGGTTCGTTGACACAGTCTGGGAATACATAAAATCCAGAGACGGAATGTATCCCCACCGCAATTTCAGAGAGAAAGGAAGCAAGGCGTCGAAGGCCATGCGCCATCCAGACGAGCAAGAAGCTGAGGAGTAAGTCGAAAGCCCACATCGCGAACTTGTCTTCTTATTCTTGGCATGTTTCGGCAAAGGAAAAACGTCAGGAGACTCGAACATGAAAGTGAGAACATGAACATACGCAATACAGAGTGAGGGACGAGACAGTCTTCCAACGGTGCCGTCAGGAGGTCAGGTGGATGGGTCAGAAGGTTGGGTTCACAGGGATTGGAGGCGGATTTGACGCTGTTGGCGGCACGATGAGGGGAAGAAGGCTCCGCTGAAAGAAGGCCTTCATGTTACGGCAAGATTGTCGATATTGCTCGTGCTGTAGAGTCTACTTCAGTTGCCGGGACCGTCATGGACAGACAGGATGGTTGAGGTCGCGGCCAGGTCCTGGCGTCAGCGACGGTGGCCGTGTTCGATGTGACAGGAGTCGCATTTCAGCAAATCTGGTGGCGACGTGACGAATGTCGTCACCATCCTCCCTAATTTGGAAGGCAGGTACAGGCAGGCGGCTGCGGCCCGAGGCACGTTGCCGGCACCCTCGGGACTCTCATCCAACTCTCATCCTCCGTCGATGCCCCCTCCACCGCCTGGCCCAGAGCCGCAATGGCCGGTCCCAACATTCAACGTCCGAATTGAAGATCTCGCCCATCCTGGCGCAAGGATCTTCCTTGACAATATCCGTGTGGACGAAGCACTACGGCATGCTGTCACCACCGTTTGCCGCCTCCTCTACACCGAGGAGACGGTCCCAAGGGAGTACGTCCTAGCTCTTCACATCGCCAAATACTCCGTCTTACTTCCATTCAACCTGTTTTCATGCGAATATGCTTGGCGTACCCGCATCTTCCCGCGGTTACTCTATTGCTCCTGTGACGCACTCTTGCGGTTACCCGCGCCCCGGCCTCTTTGCGTGCGGTAAGTGTACAACTGATCACCCTGGTCCTGCGGCCCATGCCTGGGGTTGCGCATACCTTCGGCTCGCCAACGACGAAGGAAATCCATTTTTCCCTCGATCACATTCGCAACTCCGAGTCACGCGCCAAAGACGAGATCCTCGGTGTCCTCGTCCACGAGATGGTCCACTGCTACCAGTACAACGGCCTGGGCAAGACTCCTGGCGGCCTCGTCGAGGGCATCGCAGGTCTTGCGTCTCCATATTATATATTCCTCTGAGTGAGCGAGCTGACAGTGTGAAAACTACAGACTGGGTTCGTCTCAATGCCGGATATGCGCCTCCCCATTGGAAAAAGGAGGGCGACGGCGATTGGGACGGAGGCTATCAGAAGACCGCGTACTTCCTCGACTGGATCGAGGGCCGGTACGGAGACGGTTCTATTCAGGAATTGAACGAAGGCATGAAGGAGGTTGAGTATGACGACCATGTCTTCAAGGACGTCACCGGTAGAAAGGTATCCAAGCTATGGAAGCTGTACAAGGAGCATCTAGAGGCGAACCAATGAATATCTGCCTTCTATGCTTGTACTACTAATCTCGTATATCCCAGATTGGCCTCTCGCTGTTGTATAACCCTCTGGAACGCCATGTAATGGCGTGCTAGGAGCTTGGACTGCAATTCAAGGACAAATCGCATACCCAAGCTAGCTTGCGGGTCTACTATCCCTGGGTGCTCAAATCTTGGAAACGTATCGATTCAGATGACGCCAGTACTAGTCCTGTGGCACGGCCCCCTCCCCACCACGTCGACTCGGAAGCTGTACATGTGCCATAATGTTGCCGATCTCTCTCTATCCCCAGCTCTGTGGATATCGTTTGATGATATCTACAATTGCATCCTTTGTTCGCTGACGGCAGTTGGCCAATTCCAGGACAAGGGCAGACGAGGGTCAGACAAGGTCTCGAAGGCAACGGGCGGATGCACAGCAATTGTGTTGCCGTTTGGGGTTGCCTGCCTAAATGGATCCAAAGCGTGGGTAACCACAAGCGCTCGAACCAGTGGTCGCAGCCACATCCACGTCCCTCCTCTCTCCTCTATACCACCATCTGCAAGTCCTCAATCCGTTTCAGCCCATCCGCAAACTTGAATATGGACCAAATTGACAAGCTCACAGTCGAGATGCCATTCTCAAAATTTCTTGATACCTTTTGGCCTCGGCCACCGACCAAATCGCCACACTACAGAAACAAGTCCCGTCAATCCACCTCTTCAGCATTCCTTCGAGCGGTTCGAAACCTCAAAGATGGAGTCGGCTCTTGTGCAGGCCGTATGGTATGCGCAATTACTGTGCAATACGCTACATCGTCAGCATGCTGACCCCCCAACCACCGATGCCCTCTCGGTGGCGTAGGCTGACCTCGTGCAAACGTCCAAGCTCTGGCCAAAACACAAGCTCACCCTCTGCTCCTCAGACCCAACCGCCTTCGGCTGGGCCTACATGGAGCCCCTCAAGGACGCGCGGCCGTGCTGGGCCCGTCCGCGCGTCCTCTTCCGCTTCTGCGACATCGACCCGCGCCACGACACCCTCCCCACAGGCTACGACCCCGCACGCGAGACGTCCGAAGCAGGCGCGCTCCGCACCACGCTCTGGCGCGATCTCTGCACGCAGGTCCAGCGCCACTTCACGCTCCAGCAGCTCACTGCGCTCTACGTCGTCCTCGTCCGGCCCGGGGACGTCGACGACTCCGCCTTCCGCGTGACGCGCTGGGACCGCACGGGCGTCGTCGCGACCGAGTGGGTCGACTGCACCGACAGCCCGAGCCTGCTTGCCGACCTGTTCTGGCGCGCCTCCATGATGTCGGACGAGCAGCTCGGGTTCGACGCCACCGCCGCCCCTGTCTTGCCTGGGTCCGCCGAGCACGAGCTTATGGACCGCTTGGCGCGGCCCCGCGCGGATGACTTTGACTACGAGCCGGGGACGATCATCGACGGTGACTTGAGGGACTCGACGCGTGCGTTCAAGTTCACGCGGGGGGACTTCAATGGCACCCTCGCGCGCTCGCCGTTCCTTGGAGATGGGCAGCCCCGCTGGAAGCTATCCATCCCCTCGCCTACTTGCGGCGGTACAACGCGTGAGTTTCTCGTCGGGGCACCCCTCAAGTATGAGAAGGGCGCGTTCTTCGACTGGCGGAACGCGCGCGGGTACTTGGCACTCGACTGTCAGACGAAGGGCTTTGTGTTCCTCAAGGACACCTGGAGGGAACTAGACCAGCAGCCTGACAGTGCGTCTGAGGGTAACTGCCTTGCGAAGCTCAACAAGGCGGAGGTGCCGCACGTCCCGACGCTTTTGTGCCATGCCGACTTGGAGGACACGAAGACCCCAGTGCCCGACTTGCAGGCCCGGGCTGCGGGCGCCGATGCGAAGGACTCGGACGACGTGGAGTTGGCGCGTCGTCGGCATTACAGAATGGCGGTGAAGGAGTACTGCCTGCCACTCGCTCGCATACTCAACGGTCGTCAGCTCGTCTCGGCTGTGAAGGATTGCATATCCGGTAAGCCTTTTCGTTCTGTAAAATGCAGCCCTCGCTGAGTCGGGGTTTTTCCTGTCTAGCACACGCCGCCGCCGCGGCGAAATCGTTAGGCTTACTCCATGGCGACCTATCTTTCGGCAACCTCATGATTGTCCCCAAGATCCACAAACCACGAAAAAATGCCAAACCTATCGTGAGGTGGGAAGGCATC
This sequence comes from Ganoderma meredithae, assembly GCA_022814645.1. Classification (NCBI taxonomy): domain Eukaryota; kingdom Fungi; phylum Basidiomycota; class Agaricomycetes; order Polyporales; family Polyporaceae; genus Ganoderma; species Ganoderma meredithae. Next base: position 96,347 of record JAKLMY010000086.1, on the reverse strand, counting down.
CTCATCGACTGGGAAGCCGCCCGAGCGCTCTGTAGACCGTCCAACAACCAGTTAATAAGCGGGTCCGAGCCAGACAGCAGAGTACGTCCTCCTTTCCCTTACATTGTATCCGTGCCTTGCGCTCAACACGGTCCTCACTCTCCGTTTCCTTCCCCACGTATATAGATGACATGGCAGTTCGCCTCTGTGTCGTACATACACGACCGCACCCGGCCGCTCGAGATCGCGGACGAGCTCGAGTCGTTCTTCTACATCCTCATCTACGCCGCCGTGCGCTTCCTCTACAGTACATGCCCCCCCTCACGCGTCCAGCTCTTTATCGACGGCTTCTTCGACCACGACTACGTCGACGACGTCGGGTGGGCAGTATCGACGTGGAAGCGGTACGCGCTCGAGCACGCACGGCTCTTCGTTCCCCCAGACGGGGCCGGACTGCGCTTCCTCAGAGGCCCTCCCTCAAATCGTCCCCCCGCCTCCGACGCACGTGGCGAGAAGGTGGACGTCGCTCGCTCGGCCTTGGATACCCCTCTAAACGCTTTGGTGAAGCAGCTGCTCTCGTGGTTCCATGCGAGGTTTGTCGAGCGGTTTAGCGGCCCCGGTGGTGCGGTGCTGGACGAACGGCACTTTATCCCGATGGAGGATCCCCCGGACATCGAAGGCGACCCCCTCCTGATCGGGCAGTTCGACACCAAGGCTCTCGCGCGGAAGCTTGCAGACCATGACGCCATCTTGGAGCTGTTCGAGAGGACGCTGGCGGAGCGTTGGCCAGAACACGACCTGGCCGGAGACAGATTAGAGAGCAAGCTACCAAAACAGTTATCCTTAGAGGTCGTCCCGACCGCCGACGGCGAGGGGTCGCGGCCCGAGCCTGCGCGGGGGCGGAGGGACTCGATCGAGACGATCTCCAGGATGGAAGAGGAGGAAGTCGTCATGGTGCTCCTCCCGAGGAAGACGAGCAAGGCGAAGCCGGGTCAGAGGAGACCGGTTACGAAGGCGAAGGCGGAGGTAATGCCTCGAGCGACGAGAGCTAAGTCCGTCGTTGTCGACAACCATCTCCCAGCCCCACCACGCCGTTCGAAGCGGATACGGAACGAGCCTCCTTCCGAAGACTCGACGGAGAACCGCCGTCCAAAACGGCGATGCCGCAGGTAGACTCAACTCTGCCTCTTCGGCTCTCGAGTCCGCTACGTTTCCTGAGTTCGGATACCCCTATTTTCATGGATACCTTCGCGATTCGACGCACCAACGTCAGGATCGAGCTGTTTCACACACTGTATTCGCCCTTGCATCGTCAATTCAGTTCTTATTCTCGCCTCGGCACCGTACGATGGTATGGTAGTCTGGCCCAGTCACAAGACCTGACGTTTGCGATCAGAGTACGAACATTATGAGGACAGCCATCAGTCCCGGTTAGGTCGGCCGTGATCATGAACCATGCATGCCGACGGGGCGCTCATCTACAACATGCCACGGTCAACATGATCTTTTCCTACCGCATTGTCAGCACGAAATCTCAGTCGAGTGGTGAGTAGCTTCAGATGCCAATGGGTCGTCTGCGCTAAACGATACTCCGAGTCACTTGTCACAGGTCCGTGCGACGTTGTATCATCTGTTCCCGAGGTTGGGTCTGACATGGACCGCTGTCACATTTTAAGGGTGCCTATGCTGTGTTGCCACAGGACGGCAGAGCTTCGCTGTCTATCTGCTTGAAGCATGAATCATCCTCACCCTGGGCGGCCGGGGACATTAGATTTAAAAGTATGCCCCCGTCTACCCACATCCGACCCATCTCAAGCTCTTAACCCTCCATTCCTCCTCGCACTAAATGCCTTTCACTCCTATCAGAGCTCCGGAGCTCGTGCGCCCGGTAAAGATCAACGATCTTGCGCTGAACACGACGTTGTACTATGCCGCCGACCTGTCATATACAGCGCTCGATATCGGTTTGTCGAGTGCTCTATTTGGTGCGTCACTCATGCTGAAGAGCAGACATGATCAGAAGTCGAGTCCAGCGACTGGTGCGATAATAGGCGTCTTAACTTTGCTTGTCACTCCTGCTGTGGTCTTTCTAATGTAAGCAGTATGCTCTTCACGCCATGACGTATCCTTAGTCCTGACTCCACTTTCCCGTTCAGCCGAAAAGGACTACGGCATACATTCGCCAGGATACTGCTGTCAAGCACGTTGTTGTCATACGGATCAGCAGTTCTCTACATGGCCGCGCTCGCAAGTCACGTCATCAGTGTCCACCATTTGGTCACACATGCGCAAGCCGACCTCCAGTCTGAAGCCTCATTTACCACCGCAGAAGTGACAGCCTTTGAAAGCGACGTCTTCAAGCAATCGTGGATGATGACCATTGCTCTTATCATAAATGCGAGTCAATATTCTGAACTGTGGTCCCCAACCTCCAACTGACACTGCACCTCAGGTTCTGATCGGTGATAGTATCGTATGGTGGCGCGTCTGCACAGTCTGGCCCAACAGGGTCGTATACTGCATCGGACCACTGCTCATCGCCCTGACGATAGGTACGTGACCAGTGCTCAGATGCAACCAGTCGAAATGACTTACTTAATATGATGCTCCACTCGCAGGCTTCGGTGGAAAGGCACGCCTGGGCGTGGATCATTGCTTGCACTCGTGTCGACAACCGCAGTTCCTCTTCACCGCCGGCGTTTTCGCAGACACGTGTGCCTGCCTGTCGCTTGCGGTCAACTTAATCGCGACAGGACTGATCGCTTATAAGGCGTGGTGCGTGACCCAACCACTGGAGGTGCACGACTGCAAGATCAGCATAGTGGTTAACTTCCGCTGGATATAGGGCGCATTGGCGGCTACTCCGCGAGTATCTTGGCTGTGGCAATCGCAAGTCGCGCTTGCCCTGCTTGTTGAATCCGGCGCAATTTATTGAGTCCTTCTTGTGAGCACTCCCTGCTATCGAATCCCTTGAAGAACTCCGATGTGACGTTGGGAATGACTTTTGCCTGCTGTACTAGAGTCTTCTGATCGTGTACGAGGCGAGCCCCGCACTCTTTGCGGAGCCGGACGTGCACCAAGCCACGTTCCTTCGCAAGGTCGCCCACTACACCTACGCGTGCTTTATCCACATCATCGTCAGCGTTGTTCTGGAGTCCCTTCAACAAAGCACCTTCATCTTGCATTGGTGTCGAAAAATTGTAATTGTGGGGCGGACAGGCTATTTATCCTGTTCTGGTTATCGTCATCGTCGCCCTGAAATGGTCCCCCATCGAGCACGGCCTCCGAGACTCGAAGCACCTCGCAGATCGAGATGGCCGTTCCCGGGGCCACCTCTGGAGCTTCGATAGGGCAGCGATGAACACAATCTTCATGACTGACACCACGGACATGAACCATCTCGCAGAGGGCTAGACGGAGGTAAAGTGAGCTTCTCGAAGCGCGACCCTCCGCCGGATCGTTCCACCGTAATAGGAACGAGCTGAGAGCAGGCCCCTTGGTCGAAGTTGATACGTGTGGCCTTACGGTCCGTGTGCCATGATTCATTCTCCCGAACCCCCTACTGTATTCGCCAGCATGGTAGTTAGGCGAATGACAACAGCCTGAGATTTAGAGGCATTAAGGGGTATCCCAAGCTGCGTCCTGTAGTGTATACTGTCGCAGGTGGTAATGTTGGTTTGCACCGTAAAGCAGAAATCAGCTCCCATAAAAACAGAGGTCCCATCTATAATCACGAGGATGGTTTAACGCGGGCAGCTTCAATCATGTTCATGATGGATGCTGCATAATAGCACCCTCAACCCGAATACCTACCCTCAAAGCTTAAGCCTGAGGGATTCAAGAATGATTCAGTGACGGAGGGGATGCGGTCGAAGTAGAAGCCAACCTCCACGCACCGAGGAAACACGTACACAATGTCGTTATCGTCAACATCGTAGGCCTGACGACAGTGCCAATGCTAAGGTGCTGTATATAAGTAATTTAAATAAGATTGACGTACACAGTACACATACGTATACTTACGTGCAGGCTGCAGGCTGTGAGCTTCAAAGAACACCATCATGACTATAATACTTGGATGAACCAACGGTAAAACAGTGCACGCATGTACCAATAGATGGGCGGCAGATTTGCGGGGGAACTAGAGTATGTAAGTATAGGTGGAACGCAGATCGCGATGCAGATTCAATTGTGATTGTAGGACGACGACGACGACCATTGCCCGAGACGAGCGGGAGAGAGCAAGTGATAAACACGTGTAGGGATGGTGACGTATGGATGGACATTTTCGAGAGATGTTGGGATGGCATGCGTAGTAATAGCGATCGGGGGAAGGGGAGTAGGATGGGCTGGAATGGGACGGGATTACTGTGACAACATGAGTGGGAAATAAAAATATGCAGGCGGGCAGATAGATGGTGACAACACGGAGAACCGGAGGACTTCTATGTACAACGCAAAATCAAAATTTAAGACAACTTCATGATCGACCGGCAGGAGAAAAGGCGACAGTTGGCATAGCTTAAGCGATGGCGGATAGAAAGCTTCCTTACGCGGGGACGCAACAACCAGACCTGCCATAGTAGGGGACAGCGGTCGCGGGTCATGCATAGCAGAACGAAAGCGGGAGCCGCGGCGGCTGCAGGAGGCTGACGAGTATCGTGGGCGGAAGCAGACGGTCTCGTTCGACGGCGGGAGGGTTAATGCTCCTGATGGACAACGTGTCCAGGCCCGATGTCCTCCCCATCCAAAAGGACGCCTTCGTCGTCCTCGTCTCCATCCGCATCCAGGTCCAAGTCTGGCTCGACTTCAGCTCCATCCTCGTCATTCACAACGATGGGCATGGGCGCAGGCTCCTCCACTGCAGCTCCACTCAGTGCAGTGTCGAAGGCTTCATCGGTCTGTAGCACAGGAGGGGGCGGCGCACCCTCCCCGCGCATCCATTCGTCAGCCCACAAATCCGCCACCCGCGCACGTTTTCGCGGATCACGGACGAGCAGACGCCCCACCACCCGCCGTAGGCCCTCGCTCCTTGCCAGCGCCGCGCCCTCGACTCGACGCGGCCTCTCCATTACGTCCGCCGCAGTGACGTCAGGCTCTGGCCACGAGTACGTGCCGACCGCGATGCGATTCAGCAATGCCTTGCGTTCAGCGCGTTTGCGCCGGTGGTCCTCGCGGTCAGTTTCTGCACCGCCTGGAAAGGGAGTGGGGGCGTCGAATGGCAGACGTCGTGTGGCGAGCGTGTAGAGAACAACGCCACACGCCCACGCGTCCGTCTGACGTCCGTCGTAGGCCTTGCCCATGACGAGCTCTGGCGCTGCGTACGAATCAGAGCCACAAAGCGTCGTTAGATGGGACTGCGCGAGGTCGATGAAACGCGAAAGGCCAAAATCGGTCAACTTGATGAGGGAGTGTGACGGAAGCGGGCGCGAGAGGGGATCCACGGTGAGCAGGATATCTAACAATATAGCGATGGGGTCAATGTTGGCGGATTCGAAGAGGACAATAGCACTCACTTTCAAGCTTGATATCTCGGTGAACCAGCCCCACGCTGTGCATCCACGCGACGGCGCGACATAGCTCGCCCCAAATTCGCCGAACGAGTGGCTCATCTAGTCGAGCGTGGCTGGTCGGGTTGTCGACCAAGTCCAGGAGCTCCCCGCCGCCTATGTGTTCGAGCACCAGACAGTGATGTGTTGGCGTGCTGAACGAGTGCAAGTACGAGACAATCGACGGATGGGAGATATGCTAGACAAGGAAGCGTCAGTACACAAAGCATACGCGAAAATACCCATCAATTGCTCAATCTGTGTCAGATACCCGCGTCGTCAAAAAAAAGTGAGGTAAACAACGCGTCAGCAAGCTCTCGCCAGTGTTCCAGCTTATCTGCACGATAGCCTTCTGGGCGCTGCAGATACGACACGAGATGCAGGACACGGCATTGAGAGAATGGAAATGGGAATTCGAGATGTGGCGTGATACGGGCAGCGGACGGCAGAGGCTCGGAAGACTCACCCGTAGCACTTCCACTTCGCGCACGAAGCTTACCCGCGACCGCGAGCTCGAGTCACACAGCTCCCGCCTAGTCATCTTCACCGCGACCAGTCTCCCACCATTCCCCTTGTGCCGCCCGACGATCTTCTTCTCCCGGGGTATCTGATCCTGCGGCGAGAGCAAGGCGAACTCCGGTACCGGCAGAGCGTCCCCCTCGCTCGCTGCCCGCTCCTTCGCCCAGTCGTGTTTGCGGGTTGGACGGGTGCCGTCGATGGTGCGTGAGCGACGACCACGAAGGCTCTTGCTGCGCGCAAGCGAGGACTTGCGGACGAGCTCGAGCGCGTTCAGCTGGCCCTTCGTATCGCGCGCAAGCCATACGCTGCTAAAGCTCCCCGTCCCGAGGGGCTTGACGAGCTCCAGCTCAAGCGAGGAGCTCGATAGCGTGACGCCCGGCTGGAGCTTAGTCTGATCCGGCTCGGAAGGGGGCGGAGTTGGGGGACATGCAGTCACCGTCGGCGTGAGACGCGTGGATGGCGGTCGCGGGAGCAGAGCGGGCGGGACTTGGGCCTGCTGATCCTCGACCGGGGACTCCGTCTGCTCACCTGCGTGGTAGGCTCCAGCTCCGGACGGGGCGCCCGTGTCGAGGTGGACGAACTCTCGGCGCACGTTTGTCCCGTGCGAAGGCGGTGGATACTCGGACTCGCTCCCGTAGCGCGCACGAGAGGGGAAGAACCGAGAGAGGGGTGGCAACGCGGTGCGGTGGGGCGGGGGAGATGTCGAGGTGTCGCGCGAGCCTGCACTAGAGTGCGAGAACGAACGGATGCTCGGGGGCGGGGTGGGGAGGAGCGCGACGCCGAAGAAGTCGGCGTTGAGCGTGCGGGAGGGAATGGTGTGTGGCATGCGAGGCGTGTCATCGGCACTCGCGTCTGAACGATGAGCACTCACATCTGATGGTGCATGCGGGCCTGAGCTCGTGCGGGAGTTGGGGCGAGTTTGGGGATTGGGAGGGGGGAGCGGCGTGGCGGCGTCGTCGGCGAACGGGGAGCCAAAGAAGGCCTTTGTCTTGCTACCCGTTGGAGACGGCGGTGGCGAGGAGACCGACGACGCTGTCGTGTATACGCTCAGATGTGAGGAGCGGGTGGAGGAGCTCTCGGAGGGGCATGGCGACAGACGATAGGCCCAGCTCTCGTGCATGTCAGAGACTAAGGAGGCTTGGGCAGGGTTGACGGCTCCGAGCACACAAATAATTGTAGGCGGGGGGTTGCAAGGCGATATACGCTGTACAGAGGATGGAGGAGGGAGTCAAGGAGAGTGGGGGCGAGTGTCAGCCATTGGAGAGATGGGAGTGAGGAGGAGAGCCTCGATCCGCGTCGTATCGCGTGGAGCGCCGCAGTCCGTCCCGATTCAATTCTGAAATTTCTCCCGATCCGGTCCGGTTTCCAACCCCCCTTACTTCCTCCTCTCTCACCTCCGCATGGTCCTCCCTCAGTTAGAACTCAGGGCAGGCTCATCATCCAAAGGTCGAACGAATATTTAGTGGAATGAGCAGCTCCCCGGGAAATGGGAGCGTTAATAGCCCTGATGTCATAGCCAGCTGCAGGGCATGAACGGGGTCACCATGACTGCTGCAGGATTCTTTGCCTCACGCCACTGCGGCTTCCTGCAGCACGCTTTCTACACGAGCATGGATATGAGCGTAATCTGTGACCATTGTATTGCGGAGTGAAGCAGCAGCTCTGGACTCCTGACGTATCTATGGGAATGAATGGTCCCTCCTACTCACCGTGGGCCACATGCGCTGAAATGCAGATCGCGCGGCGGCGTTCGATGAACCTTGCATTTTGTGAAGCACGGCCGTTAAAGTCAGCCGCAGCTGGGTCCAGCCTCTGAGCAGTGCGCGTGTGGTTTGACGTATGGATAGACGGCTGCGGCAAGGCCACTGTGGATTCAAAATACAAGTACTCAGCATTCTACGGAAGGACGGGGGCTATGCGTTAATCGCCATCGCGAAGTCCTTGAACCACGTAAACTGGTCCTTGGGCGTCGCGTACTTCCTCTCATGTCCGCCAAAGAACGTACTGCCAATGGGAGACCCTGCGTCAGCAACGTTCGTCCCCACAGCAATTCACTTCTATCTCACGCAACGTAAGGCAACGCACCTAAAGAACAGCCCGCTGAACCCAACAGGCTCCGCCGCCTTCACCGAGATCGCCCCCGCAGGCGGCGCCACGATACCCGTCTCCATCGCCAACACGTACGCCGTCTCCGTGTGTGTCGAGGAGACGATCACCGTCTGCGGGGGAGGCATGACCGTTGCCACATTCGTCACTGTCTGAATACTGGTATTAGTCGCGGTCGAAAGGGGCGAGGCGGTTGCCGCCCAGGGCAAAATTGCGGCACCCGAACCGGGCACCGGGGGATCGCCGCTGGCACCTCGATCTGGGACAAACACCGGAGTGAAGTCGCGCAGCGCCATCATGCGGATATCCGCGGACGCATCGGTATCACCTTGGTCCATGTCTGCTGGCGTTCTTCTGGGGAAGGTGCCTCGCCCTGCGAGGAAAGAAGGGAGGCGGGCGATACCGACGTTGATAGGAACTGAACGTTGGGGCTCTGCCATCCGGGGATCGCTGGCAGGTACCGGGGACGGTGTTCTTCGGCTCAGGACCTGGAGAGAGGGCACGTCGCGGTAGAACACGTCGGGTCGGTCGATGACACGAACACCGTTGACGTCGAGCGTGAACGCACCGTCTTGCATCCCAGGCGTGTTCAGCTTTACGGTCTGCTTGACATGCGTCCAGTTTCCAGCTGCGAACCTGAAAGAGCCGCGCCCGATAGATAGCCCATAGTCCGAGTCGCAGATAGATAGCGGTGGAGTAGCACAGAGCGCCTTGGTTTGCTTATCTTTCGGGGCGTACTGCACCAAGAACCACGTTCAATGATCTGGCCAGCAAATGAATTCGCGCGTGATAAGGGCTCACCAGGTATAGCTCGCCAAGCCCTTCCTCCCGCCACATAAGCCGTGTGCTGAAGCAGCTCGTCGCGGCGTCCCCGCCAGAACACCCCTCATGTCCGCCATAGATACCTGGGAGCTTCCCAGCTTCGACCCAGTCAAAGTCCGACGGAAAGAACACGCTGTACTCCAGAGAAACATTCTTCGCACTCCCAATGTCCAGTGGCACAGCATAGAAGTCGGCGCCACCAACTGGCTCTTGTGCGGGGTCGATCGAGTCCGCGGGGTAATACAGCTGCAGGAACGAGCTAGATGCCTGCTGCGGGGGTGGCGGGATGATCCCGGACAAGACAGCAGAGACAAGGGCGGCCACGGTCTTGGCCAGCGTCTGAGTGATGGTGTCAACGCCTTGCATCAGGGACGGGAGGGCCATGTTCTGTGTGTCCGCTGGGGGATCGTTCATGATGATGCGCATATTCCCTTGGCCACTGGCAAAGTTCTTGATGTTGAATGCGGAGAGGTCCGTCATCTGGGGTGGGGCGAACCATGTCGTCGGATGCACCGACTCTGTTGTGGACGTAGTCCCGGCGGGCGAGGACGACGGGGTAGGAGGCGGTATGATGGTGATCGTGTCAGTGACCGTCTGCGTGAAGCCTGTAGCCGTCACAGTAGATGCAGGCAGGTAAACTGTAGAAGTGACTGTAATCGTTGACGTAGCTAGAGCAGGTGGTGATGAGGTCACAGCCGCCCGGCCTCCCACAGATGTCGAACCGAGACCAGAAGCACTGGCATTCGAGTTAGTCACGATCGTCATGGGCACCAGTCTTTGCGTGGAGGAATAAATTCCAGAAGATATTGTTGTGTTGCCAGCAACAGCGAGGCTTGTCGTGCTGTTCGACTCCAGAGGCATAGCCATCGCGAGGAAAGTGGCAAGACTAGCTGATAGCACCACAGCCATCAAGGCCATGTCATAGGTCGGAGAGCGTCTGCAGAGCAAGGAACGGCGGATCGAATGACGATAAATACCAGCATTCAGGAGCAAGGCCAGAGAGGAGACCCTATGTTGGAGGCGGACCAGACATTTCGTTCGTGCCCAGCAAGGTTACTAGAGACACATCACCCCGATTGGTCTTGTATGCGTTCCGTATGGAGTGCCAGACATGTCTGAAAGTCTTGGTAAATGAGTCTCGACGTTACGTGCGATGTGAAACCACGGGCGTACCTAAATTTTTTCCTCCCGACCGTGTGCCACAACCCAGACCCAGGAGTCCCTTTGGCTGAGTGCCCGGACAATCTTCTGTCTCTCGGCATGTTATGCGCTGTTAATCCAGGAGCATGAAAGTCGAAGAGGTAGTTGGTAGACGTGCAGAAAGACCCCCAAGCTGCAAGGCCAGGGGTCAAGTGAAAATGGTGGGAGGAGAAGCAGCAAGAACGCTGTGCAATGGGGACGGCGTCCACTGGGCGTCCCTGGTCGTCATGCCCCCATGCCCCACCTCACGTTTGCGCCAACTTTACTCCCAAAAATGGCCTCGGATATACTCGTCCTTCATTTACGCACGAAAATGCATCTTCAACCTTCCTCTACACCACGACCAACCCGATCAGCAGTAGCCTAACCCCTTGGACGATTGCTGTGAAAATGGCACCTGGACCGTGCACGGACCTGAAGGAAGTGGTCGAATCCGAAATCAAGTGAGCCGAAATTCTACCAGTACTTGCTGCTACCCAAGGGAAGCTGATCCTGAATCGGCTTGCAGAGAATGGCATTTCCGTGCGTGCCAGTCCATACAATCCTTGCATGCCGTGTGCTGACAACGCCGTGGGGTTAATCCGTTAGACATCTACTTCCACCAGAGGAACGCCGATGAACACCACGCCGCCCTCGAGCTTCGGGATGCTGTTCTTCGTCTGAGGCGCGACGGTGCGTTCGTTGCGGTCCCTCTCTTCCGCGTGAACACGGACCCTGTTGGCCCGCACCCCGTGGGTGAGTGCCAGTCCTTCCGAAGCACGAGCAGTCCGGTTGAACGCGGCGTGTTAGGGTCGTACGAGATCTGGTGCCCATCTGAATCGTTCGCATCCGTCTACTCTTACCTGGCTCTGAACAGAGGAGATTTGAGGTCTATCATCAGCCTCGCCCTTTCGTCCAATCTGATGCATGTCTTTTAGCGTCCTCATCCATCCTCTGACCCGTGAGGAGGTACGTCTCCCACAGCCCTCTCCTAATTATAATCACCCCCACTGAATGGAAGGATCATGGATAATCGCCTTCCAGCGGAAGTAAGCCGGGTTTCCACCATTTTGGCACCATTCGCGGCCGCTGACCCACGCCCCAGGGACCACGAGGTTCGTCGCGCTTGGCTCGGTCCAGCTTTCCCCCTGGACCTGTCTACGCTCCCGGTCAAGAGCGACAACGTTCCCCTCCAGTACCCTAGCCTCAGTGAGTAGGGTGCTCCTAGGAGGGCGGTTGAACGCTCGTTCTAACCCATCTCCTGCAGAGCTTGGGTACTCGTCTACTGGGCCAAAGTTGTCCTTAGAAAAGCGCAAGCAGATAGGCGGGAACGTGGAGCAGATCCTTCGGCACGAGAAGGAGGCTGCAAAAGCTCCGGGCGACTACCAGTAGTTCCAATATCTGTACATCTCCCCCAGCTTCACTTACTGTTGTACGGCGATCACATACCAATGTAGACCACATCTTTGTACCACACATGTAGATCGACGCATTTTCCAGGCCGACAGATGGCCGACGTTCTAGTGGGAGGGCTGACGGTGGATGTTGTTGAACTTGAGGGAACCTGAGGTCGAAGCGCCGGGTTGAGTCTGGGCGCCTCGTGTCCGTTAGCCTATCCTCGCCTCCTTGCACTTCGCCATGAGTCAATCCGACCTTCGGCCCCCATCGACCTCAAAGTCAAGCCCCCCTCCTCCGGGCGCAGCACCCAACCCCCACGAACGCACGCCCATCAAAGGCTTTTAGGGCGTGTCGGTTACTTCAGTGGACCTGTCCATCATGGCGCGCCCACGGCATGCACCATCGCAGACGATTGTGATCAAGCTCGGTACGTGAGATTGCTTCGGGCTCGGAGCGCGGAGGCGAGGGGCTGACGGAGGGCATACGTACGTGCGTGCGTGCATATGTGCGTGTGTAGGGACGTCGTCGATCGTGCACGAGACGACGCACCAGCCGCTCCTGTCGACGCTGTCGGCGATCGTCGAGACCGTCGTAGCCCTTCGCGAGCATGGACACAAGGTCGTGCTCGTCAGCTCGGGCGCAATTGGGGTCGGGCTGAAGCGGATGGAGGTCGCGTCGCGGCCGAAGAGTCTGTCGAAAAAGCAGGTGCGTGGCCGTCGAACGTTCTCTTCGCGTGCGTTTGGACGAGCCCCGAGCATGCTGTTGTTAGGCGTTGGCGGCGATAGGGCAGGGACGCCTCATCGCGCTGTGGGATAACCTGTTCGGACAGCTCGGGCAGCCCATCGCGCAGGTCTTGCTTACGCGCGGCGACATCTCCGATGTGAGTTCTTCTTTTTGCGTGTATGCGCGAACCTTTCCATGACATCCTAACTTGTAGCGGACGCGTTATCTGAACGCAGTCAATACATTTAAAGAGCTATTGTCGATGGGTGTGGTCCCCATCGTTAACGAAAACGATACCGTGTCCGTTAGCGTGAGTGTAATGCTCAACGAGGTACATGGTATTCGTGACGAAATGGATGTAGGAAATCAAATTCGGCGACAACGACACATTATCCGCGATTACCTCCTCTATGTTGCACGCAGACTATCTGTTCTTGCTCACCGACGTTGACGGATTGTATACCTCCAACCCTCGAAAAGACCCCAATGCCGCTAGGATAGACATCGTGTCCTCGATCGATACTATTAGGACCCAAGGTAGGGATTCGCTATCCGGCGCTCGCACAGCGACCATGCACTTACTGTTCATGAACAGTTAGCACTACCACTCTCGGTTCAAATCTAGGCACTGGCGGCATGGAGACCAAGCTCATTGCTGCCGAGATCGCGACGGCCGCGGGTGTAACGACGATCATCACCTCCAGCAAGGACCCAAAAAATATCTTCAAGATCATCGAGTACAGCACCCAGTTCAAGTCCGGCGCAAACACCCCCCTCACCGGCTTGCAGTCTGGACGATCAAGTCCTGAACCGTATCTCCTCTCGCCAACTCCCACTCTAGTTGCAGCGTCAGCATCGTCAAGCGAATCCGTCACCCCAAGTGCATCCACTACCAACATCCCGACCCCGCTAGTCAGACCACCGCATACAGCGTTCATTCCTTCCGCCATACCGCTGCGCGACCTGAAGTCCTGGACAAGTCACACGCTTTTCCCTTCTGGGAGCGTCATCATCGACGGTGGTGCGCATCACGTCCTTTCCAAGCGCGAGTCCGGTGGACGACTGCTGGCAGCCGGCGTCATTGGCGTCCGAGGGGCCTTCGCATCGGGACAAGCTGTTCGGATTGCCATCCGAAGGCGTCGGCCGGGGGACGGATCCGAGGCGAGTGCTGCGTCCGACAGAGCGGACGTTGATGGCGAGGGTCCGACCGCCACCGGCCATGCGCGAGCAAAGTATCCGGACGGCAACGTAATCACGGAACCCAACACGCCCGAAATCAACGCGGCGGCGTCGCTGAGCTCGTCGATTTCGTCGATATCGACCCTGGAGCACATGATACCGCTGGACGAGGATATGACGCCGTCGCTGTCGTACAAGGCGCTGCCGGACGAGGACACAGTTGTCATCGAGCGTGTGGCTGGAGAGGATTCTGCCGAGTGGGAGCTGGAGGAGGTGGGGCGAGGACTTGCGAACTACAATTCGGCACAGATCGAGCGGGTGAAGGGGCTGAGAAGGTATTGGGTTCTGCCATCGATATGGATCAGTTCTGATGCTGACCGCGCTCTGTTCACAGCTCCTACATCGCTCAGCTGCTGGGATACGCGGACTCTGAGTATGTTGTAGAGAACATTACGATTCGTGTGCCCCCGTCGTAGTGGAGGCATATGCATCCTTGTGATTCTCGGGAGACAATCGAGTGGGCGAGGCAAGGGCGAGGGTACGTGCACTTTGGGCAATTGCGGGGCTCCGGGTAGGCATGGATAGGCGCCCACGCCATCGCACGTGGGTGGCCCTTTGTTTGTTCGCAGCAAACATCGGACTTTGCGAGAATGGCGGAGCGCCGAGAAAAAGCTAGGACTTTACCTGACCCTCTTCCTCCACTGCCCCTCCTCACCTCTTGGCTTCCGCTCCCTACTCTACCTTAGCTCTCATATATGCTCTAATTCTCTTGAACACACATCCATGTTGCGCGGGAACTCTGTCAGGATCCTCACCGGTGCGTCGTCATGACTTCCTCTTCCATCCGTGGTCATCCGCGCTGACAGGAGGCGGCGTACCACCTGCAGGGAACAGCCATCCCGGGCTCGCCCAAGCCGTGGTCGAGCGGTGAGCTTCTGCTTTCCATGGGACTGCGCTGCCGTCCCGTGGGCAGTCATTCATCCCGCTTTCAGACTCAACGTACCTCTCACTCCTTGCACGGTCAAGAAGTTTTCTAATGGCGAGATCAACGTCAAAATTGCCGAGTCCGTTCGTGACGAGGATGTCTACATCATCCAGACAGGCTGCACCGACGTGAACGACAACCTCATGGAGCTCCTCATCCTCATTTCTGCCTGCAAGGGCGCGTCTGCTCGCCGGATCACGGCCGTCATCCCCTGCTTCCCCTACGCGCGTATGGACAAGAAGGACAAGTCGCGCGCCCCGATCACCGCCAAGCTCGTAGCGAACATGCTCGCGGTTGCCGGCTGCGACCATGTCATCACCATGGACCTGCACGCGAGCCAGATCCAGGGCTTCTTCGACTTCCCGGTCGACAACCTCTACTCCGAACCGCTCATGATTTCGTACATCAAGAGGAACATCGAAGACTGGCGGAATAGCATCATCGTCAGTCCGGATGCCGGAGGTGCGAAGCGGTGCGTGTTCTGTGCGCCGATCCCCCTATATGCGCATGTTCGCACGCGGGTGCGGTCATGCTGACGTATGACATAGGGTGACCGCCATTGCGGACAAGCTCGGAGTCGAATTCGCGTTGATTCATAGAGAGCGCAAGCGAAACCCGGGCGGCCCGGAGAAGATGGAGGTGCTCGTTGGGGATGTACGCGACAAGGTGCGCGTCCTGTCGAGGCCAGCTCGCTGATCATGTATTAACTGGGCCCGATGCACTTCAAGGTTGCGATCCTGGTCGATGATATGATAGATACCGGGAACACCCTTGCGCTGGCCGCTCGCTCGCTTGCTGATAACGGTGCGAAGAGGGTGTATGCCCTGATCTCTCATGGTACGTAGTGCTGGATGGTCCTGAGCACACTGAAACCCTAATCGGGCGTGTGATCTGCAAGGTCTGTTGTCGGAGACGAACATGAAAATGATTGAAGGGCTCCCCATTGAGCAGCTTGTGGTACGTCTGCCTTTCTCAGCTTTTTCATGACATGGCGGCCGGCTATTGACGCCCCGCTGTACGTGGGTTCGGTACCGACTTCCTGTATCTCACGCACTATCGCCACAGGTTACCAACACCGTTCCTCAAAAGCAGCACGAGGCGGCGTGCTCGAAGCTCATTACGATGGACGTGAGCCCTACCATCGCAGAGAGTATCCGCCGCACGCACAACGGCGAGAGCATTTCACTATTGTTTGGCGACTGGGCGGAGGGAGTGGGTGTGAATGGTGTTGGTGTGAATGGTCTTGGTATGTATTGATCATTTAGACTGGCATCATTCTTGCATGGGACGTGGACGCATAAACCAAAATGTACCATTATCATATCATCCACAGCAATGGACTAGAGGAGCATACATGCATCACTTGGGCATTTGCGACAAAAGTCCTCATCCGCGGACATACGCCCTTCGTGTGTATGTTTCCATGGTGAGACCCTGTGGTCATTGCAGAGGATGGGAGCGCGGACGGCAAGCTTCCCACTGGCGTTGTCCGGTAACATATTCAGCCGGTGAGTTGGTGGTCTGTCTTCTTTCGATATCGCGCAGGTTCTCACATAACGCAATGAAGGTTAGGTGTAGATGGGGTGACTCTTGATAGTCCGTCAGCAGCGGACCGCATCCACAGGTCGGGTGCTTCAGCCCGACTCGATAAAGTGCCCGGCTCCACTGTGTGGCCCCCTCATCCTGACTGGCCACCGCTTCGTGCCAGACCCACAAGACTTTTTTTTCAGCCTCGATCTCGATTCTTTCTACCATCTCCCCGTGCTTGGCTGTTTGCTGCCAGAGGGCCTCGCGCGGTTCCAGATTCTATGCTGATGGCCTCTGTCTACCACATCCGGTCGTCCGGCGTGTCCTCAGGCTCGACGCACAAGCTCGTGCTCACGACGACGTCCCTGCGCAACGTCGTGCTCGCGAACGCGTCCGACGTGCTCTACTACGAGGTCGTCACGCCGCGTTGGGAGCGCCACCGGACGCGCGTGACACGGCTCGACGTCAAGATGCAGGAGTTCGCGGTCGTCGCGGAGATGCTCAACGGCCCGGAGCACGCCCCTGGGGACACGCGCGGCAGGGAGGACGAGGCGAAGCGGGCGATGGCGCTCCGGATGTATGGTGCGGGAGAGTACAAGCCCGTGGACGACTTTTTGCACTGCGAGGAGGTCCTTGGGAAGGGTGGGAGTGCTGGGATCAGCAGGACCAGTGGGAAGGATAGGAAGGGGAAGGGGAGGATGAAGGATGACGGCGAGGAAATGTCAGATTACTTTGGCTCGAGTCTAATGGCTGGTGGTGCGTATGCTGATGTGTGCCCCCAAAGACAGGCGTGGTTCCGGGGTAAAGACGGCAAGAAGTACATATGGTACGCAGACAAGAAGCGGTTAGAGGTACGTCGTTTTCCCCTCCCGCGCTGCGGAAGTATACGATGGGGCTGATGGCGTGCAGTTGCTGCGTGACGACCGCCCGGACGAACCGGTGGCGTCGTATCACAAGGAGGAGCGGCTGCTGCACGTCCTCCGGATGTCGCAGTTCCCGTACCTCGAGGTCGACCGCGACCCCACTATTATCGAGAGCCTGGACTACATCATCGGTGAGTGCAGGCTGTAGCTATGTTTTTCAGGCTGTGTCACGAATGTGCTGGTTTGCAGTCTCTTTTCTCCTGGTGGAGCGACTTCGGAGAGAACGCGGATGTAGTTGAAGATCCGATTTACCCATGCATGTTTATGTCCGCCCGTCCATCCTACCCCTACTCCAATATGTGAAGTGCTCTCTTCCTTCTCAACTCTCAATAGACCTACTTATCATCCTGCCGTGGTCGTGTCACGGTTGATTCGTAATCGACACCTCCACATGGACGCTGGTCTCCGCGGGGTGACTTCAGCGTGACCAGCCCGAGATGGCATTCCCTTGTCGTTCTACTGCCAGAGGCCGGGGGAGGTACAGTTGGCCATAAGACGCGCTAGAGTGCGCTGTTCTCATTGTCCTGTCGGATCACTTACAGCTCGATCATGGTAGGTATCGGAGGAATACTCAGTTGGAACCTGGTACTAATTTCTGAATGACGTGGTCGCCGCTGCATAGCGCTCGTTATCGGGAATGTCAACGATGTGCTCGTCGGGATTCCCTTCCGTGTGGTCTGGAGAGACATCGACGGGAACGGACAGAGCTGGGCGTAATGGATGAATTACCCAGTGCTGCATCGATGTGGACTGGGCGATGACGAAGGCATGATTTCTCGCGCGGTTCCGACGTTTAGAAGCCTACAGCAAATAAATGGGGCTTCGAAATAATCAGAGACCAACAAAGCCCGATTTCGAGCCCTTGAGAAGTAGGCAGACAGATCAATTCAAGGCACATGCGCTCAAGATTGCGATCTTGTACATGTACAGTCGAGACAGTGCGCTTTTGATAATATGCCGCATGACGAAGGCTGGAGAAGAAGAACCCGAGTTTACGAGAACTGTATAGCAGTGCGCCGTGCATTTAAGGGGGACTTGCTTTTATACATGGTGCACGTACCACGACGGACTATCGGCCGAACACAGAAAATCAGTTCTTCCTAGCGGAACGCCCAGAAGAACGGAAAGTGACCACGTACTTAGTGGGACATGCGAGCAATGGTGTCGAGGACGCTCATGTTCAATGCGCAGTGGAAAAGAGGAGTGATCGAGACGTGTGTCTACGTACCCATTAGAACGCGCCCCTTGAAGTTGTGATACCACTGGAGCGACCTTAGATGTATCAGTCAGTACACAGCTTGGCCAACTAGCAATCGTGCTTTGAGAAGCTCTGCAGGTAAGCATTCGCGTGAGGATCCCAACAGTGTCGTGGTGCCACTATCGAAGCAAAGTACTGGACAGAGACTTGCGTGACATACGAGAGAAATACAGGAGATCGTGCAGGCATCGTCTACCGCGGACAACACAGTTTCAACAAGGGAGACAATGCGGGGATGATATGTACTTACTGCTCAGCTATCGTACAAGACACTCGATGCCCATCGAATGATGCTGAAGGAACGCTGTTCGATATCAAGGTCCCCAATGAGTCGCATTGGGATACCTAGCAAAACACGACGGGACGCACCACGTCACGCTATAGCTTCAACGGCCTCCATCCCTCGTGGCGGGCATCTTCAACAAGGAAGTCATACCAGAACACCGCAATCGGCACCGTGGCCAGATGCCACAGGGAGTGTGCATCAATGGTTCCAGCCCACGGAGGGAAATCGAAAAGCTCCAGCCCTGTCGCAGCGGTCGTGAAGAGGGCAAACGTTGCAGGCTTATACATGTGGCGAGGTCGAAAGTTGTGTGGGAGTCCCGGATAACGGTGTATGAGAGAGAGCGAAGATGGCAGCGAGTACAAAATCCAAAGAAGATTATGCGCCATGCCGACAGCAAGGTTGAATATCACGTTGTATGTGTAATCGAAGCGGGGGAGAAGGCTAAGGTATGAGACATGTGCGAGGAAAGCGAGACAGCAGACCACTGTCCACGCCACGTAGATGCCGGATCGGGACGAGGAGGGCGCACCGGGGGTGAGACGGTATCTCTCGGTGGGATAGATGTGGAACAAGCGAATGACGGCGTAATAGAGGCCGTAGAGGATGGCGAGAGCAGCAGAGAAGTAATCCAGCTTCTCGGTAATGGGGAGATCTACATACCGGATGTGGCTCTTCAGTGCTTACGTTCTCTAGAGCCAAGTAAAGGGCCGACCTCTCGTGTGGAAGACTGATGACCAGACCCAGGCGTTCATGCTGGCCAGCGCGAACATGGTGTAGTACTTCTTCATCGGATGGGCATCGGGGATCCTTGTCTGAATTTTGCGTGCGCCCCCCCAGTGTGCAAGAAAATTGAGAAGAGAGAAGAGGACGGATGCGGGCTCTTGCATGCCGCCAAACCGCCAAAACGGCCACTTTCCATAGTACTGGCGGACTGACCACCCATGTTGTATCGCTTGATCAGTGATGAGATGCATACACTGGTACTTGCAATCGTCAACACATGTCCACCGAGTGAGTCGGAGTGCGAGGGGTAGGGGTGGCGGGGATGAACTCTCGCATGTTCGGGTTTGGCACGCGGCGACGCAGCTTCTAAACTCGTCCGCTCGGTCTCCAGAGGATGTCAAGGCGGGAGGTACCAGAGTAAGACCGAGGAAGAAGTAAAGAGAAACATAGGTAAATTTCATGACTCGTTGTTCTGGCAGGAGACGAGAACAGCGGAGAAGACGGCGAGGAGGACGTGGTGGACGAGGAGGAAGCGACGGGGGCGCTGGGGAAAAGGTGGGCGGCATCCAAATGCGGACGCTTACCTAAGCAGCCCCCGCAAATGGCCGCCAAACTTCGAACTCGGTCACGCACACACCTCTCCTCCCCATATCTCCCAACCGCACAAAAACCACACTCACTCCTCCATACCGCTCAAATTCTGAGCAAGGTCAGTGTACATTCGTTGAATTAATAACAGAGACTGCTTTGATATTTTTCCGATGCATTTCATCGTCATTGCTAACAAAGCACCAACAGGGGAGCATCACAGCTACAATCACTTCTCTCAACCTTTCATTACACCGTCGGTACTCATTTAAGGTCTTTAGTCGTTCATGTACCTCGTTGTGAACACTCTGGTTTTGCTATAGCCCTAACTGCACAACGTAGCAGTAGGCATGGTTCGCTCGTCCCAGGCAACCTCCTTCACCTTCTCCGCCTCGCCATATTTTGACGACAGAGGCCCTCATGGAACAGCAGAGCCTATAACTGAACGAGTAAACGTATGTTTAACCGAATATTCCAGCAGTACATTGTTACTGACCTCTGTAATTTACAGCCACATTCTCGTCCAATCGTGTCCTACTACTATCCAAAAGGCGTCGGCGCCCAGCACTATGGGGTATGAAAAAGTCTATATCTGCGTGGAACAGCTGATTGAAACGTCCTCTCCTGGCATTAGGAACACCATCCAATGAAACCACATCGACTCACCTTGACCAACGCTCTCGTGTTGGGATACGGTTTGGATAAGCAGATACATAATATCTACTGTCCAAGACCTGCCACGCAAGCGGAGCTCGAAGCATATCATGAACATGATTATATCGACTTTCTGTCAAAGTACGTTCAGAGCTGTAGTCACGGACAACGACTTACCCTCAAGCCCAGAGTGACCCCTCACAACCAATCCGAGATGAAGTCGATGATTGACAGATTCAACTGCGTCGAGGACTGTCCGATATTCGCTGACATGTTCGACTTCTGCAAAATGTACGCTGGGGCTTCTCTAGCTGCAGCGCGGAAGCTCTGTGCTGGAACTACCGATATCGCCATCAACTGGAGTGGTGGTCTCCATCATGCCAAGAAGGCAGAAGCTAGCGGCTTCTGTTACGTTAATGACATCGTTCTTGCGATTCTCGAGCTACTTCGGTAAGGATATATTGCATCATTCCCGAACTAGACTCGCTCAATGCCTTCCCACTTTCAATGATATAGGTACCACCCACGAGTCCTGTACATTGACATTGATATTCACCACGGAGATGGCGTCGAGTTTGCCTTCTACCACACGGACCGTGTCATGACGGTTTCTTTCCACAAGTACACAGGCGATTTCTTCCCTGGTACCGGAAAACTGGACGACAACGGGACTGGTCTCGGAAAGCATTTCACGCTCAACGTCCCGCTCAAAGACGGCATTGACGACGACATGTACCTCACCATCTTCAAGACCGTCATCGACGACACCGTCACCGCCTTCCGCCCGACGGCCATCGTGCTCCAATGCGGCGCAGACTCGCTCGGGTGCGACCGTCTCGGGGCGTTCAACCTCTCCATCGCCGCGCACGGCGAGTGCGTCAACTTCGTGCGCAAGTTCAACGTCCCGCTGCTCGTCCTGGGCGGCGGTGGGTACACGATCAAGAACGTCTCGCGCTGCTGGACATACGAGACGTCCGTGCTCGTCGGCGCGGCGATCCCGGACGAGCTCCCCTCGACGATCTACGACTCCTTCTTCCGCGAGACCAAGTGGAAGCTCCACCCGCCGCTCACCGGCCGCGTCGAGAACCAGAACACGGCATCGTCCCTCCAGCGCATCACCGTCGCCGTCCGCAACAAGCTCCGCTACCTCCAGGGCGCGCCCAGCGTCCAGATGCAGGAGATCCCGCCCGACCTCGGCGCGTGGCTCCAGGACGAGGAGCGCTTCCGCGACGAGAAGGACGAGGAGATGGGCACCGGGCGCGCGGGCGAGGGCCGCGAGGGCCGCTCCGTCGCGCGGAACGAGTTCTTCGACGGCGACAAGGACAACGACGGCGCGGCAACGGAGGGAGAGGAGTCTCCGCCGCCTTCCGCCTCTGTGTCGGCATCGGCACGGAATCGTGGCACTGCGAGTGGGAGGAGGGCCCGTGGAGGAAGGCGGGGACGCGGTCGTGGCCGCGGGAGACCGAGCACAAGTGCTGCTGCGCCCGAGTCGACCAACGGAGAAGAAGATTCTTCTGGATCTGACGAACCGAGCCCTCCTCGCCCCAGAGGGAGAGGCCGTGGGCGGGGGCGGGGGCGGGGCCGCGGGAGGGCTACGAAGGGGACGGCTGCGACAGCCGAGAAGGAGGACAAGGACGATGATAAAGAAGACCGGGATACGGAGGGGACCCCTGTGCCCGACGATGCGAGCATGGACGTCGACCACGAAACGCCTGACGTTTGAGCGAAAACAAACGAAGGGGCCTGTATATGTGCAGGTGCATAGTTGTTGAACTGCTTTGGTACATTGCTCTGCTGTTACGATCGGGTACGTGTCCTAAGCATTTAAGGTGCTCCGGCTTGTTCAACGTACCGATATGCATGCTATAGGACTGGATGTCATCGTATTTTATTCTCTTGAGACTTCTGTAATGGCTATTGAGGTTATTACCGGGTGGGTATACGTTACCTATCTGCTCGATGACCGATCCAGTCAGTGCACAGTGGGGCCATACTAGTCGTCAACCTGCCTGCAGGCTGCCAGCCCGCGCGAACACATAAATGCTCGTTTTAGCGCCCAACGCATGGCGAACGCTTCGGAGCAAGCTCCTGCTCGAGCGTTAGCTTCGTGGCATTCAAGCACAATAATGACGTTGGTCCAAGAAATGTGAAGGAGATAAATTATCCCAAAGTATTAAAACTGTGGACGCGCGCGTGGTATACTGCAGAGCAACGAGAGTAATGGCAGGGAACGCAAGGAGAAGGGCGATTATACGCCCTGGGGTCTATGCTGAATAGCCACCTTGACGCCCAGCAACGAGGCGATTTCATAACAAGCAACCAGTAGCAGCTGGCCTACAAGATCGGTGAGGGCGGACTGGCAAGGCAGGGCGTACATGTCTGGATCCAGATGCCACTTCCAGAGGAGTGTGGTTGTGAGTTGGGCGACGGTGAGGGAGATAGTGACCTGGCGAAGAGACGTCAGCTAGGCATCTCCCTGGAGAAAAAGCTCGGACAGCACGTACGGCGACGAGGAAGAACATCACTTTGAGCACTACGAAGAGGAACGGGAGATGTATCCAGCCAAAGCCAATCACACAACCAAGGAAGATGATCTCGACGGGTATACTGACAAGGATGAGGGTGAGCATGACAAGGCGAGGTTTGGGGTAGTGTTTCTCTTGGAGATTCGTAACTGAAGCTACCGCCGAGGACATCTTCGTGGTTGTGGCGTGAAGAGCAGTCGAGAGACGTGACACGAAGATCGCACTGACTCCTCCGGGCAAACCTGTAGAAAAATAAGCGCCAATACGCAGGGCGAAGCAGCGGACGGGACGCACCAGCAATGACTACCGCGAGGAGGGCAAAGCCGGTGTATCGCTCCACAAATGAGTCAAGTACGATACCAGTCCCCGTGCTAATGGCCATGGCCAGGAAGAGAGGCGACCACCCCTCCTTAAGGAGATGTCGCACATGAGGGTTTCGGTTCGTAACAATCGTCCAACCAACCGCCGCAACGGTAAGGGCAATCACAAGGATGAGCGGAATGGGAGTTTCCAGAATGCCAAGGTGGGCTTCGGAAATGAGGCCCAGCAACGAGAGAGTGACGAGGTCTCCAAGACATGCAGCTATCGGTGGCGCAATATTGTCTGAAACAGGAGTCACGTCAATCCGGGAGCATGGCGCAGGGAGAAATACATGGGCATACCGGGATCGAGACCGAACTGCCGGCACATAACGACTAGTCCGCACATGAACGAGCCAAGGAGCACGCTTGATAGACAAGCCGCACACATCGCGGATGAAGCAACCATGATGAACCTGGCGATGATCGACTGCATAAACGTGATTTGTGGCAGCACAGAAAAGATGGCGCTTACTCCGCAGAACCTGAAGGTTTTGGTGGGAGAGTCGGACGGTGGGGTTTCTTGTGCACGGCACGAGCGATTACTTGTTGGATGATGTCGCGCTTGACAGGAACAGCAGCACTTTCAAAGTTGGGAGGGTTTGGAATGATCTTGCTTATGGCGAATGCAACGATGGCGGCAAAGAAAGAGACAACGGTAGCCTGGACTTGGAGCAGGGTGAGATTGCCAAGGATGATGGATCGGCGCTTCTCGGGGATGTCGAGGTCACCCATGTTGGCAGCTGTACCCAGACGTGCGGACAGATTCATCTCGAGGTTTCCTTTCAGGTTGAGAACTACGGGGATGAGCATGATCAACTCGTCTACTCGAGTCATAGCTTTCCAATGCTATGTTTGACCATGATGAATCGTTGGGCCAGCTGGAAGACGCAGACTCGACGGGGCTCACCGAAACAGATTCTAGAACCTCTCCAGTGAACAGCAGACCAACGGTGGTCAGGAGTAATGTGGGTGCCGTCTGACAAGACGTATTCCAATAAATGGGTGAAGACTGCCCGAGAGACATTGGCCACGTACCTCGAGCACAATCCGCTTAACCTGACTGAGAGTGTCCGTTGGATGCTCCTCTGTCCGCTCTCGCCCCCGGGAACGCGAACGTGACCCAAGCAGAGCCTGGTCGCCACTATCCTCGACATCCGAATCCTCATCCGAGTTGTTCCCGTCGGAGCCATAGTGCGCGGGTCCATATGTGCCTTGACGAGCAGGAGTGACCGGGATTTCGTCGAGGCTCGACATTTCGATGGAGACCGAGCTGAATTCGAACTTGTCCGCGCGCGACTCCTTGTCGGCGTCGAACAAGAGAGCCTGCCTCGATTCTAAGTGCGCCATGGACATGAGGCTGCCAGACAGACGAGGTATATCTTCGTGAGATCGAGGAGGATAAATACAAGTCCATGCTCGGGTGGCGATGGCGGCGAGGCACCGCAATACACACGCATGGGAAACTCCTTCCTGATTCGTCGTTCACTCTAACAGACGCCTGCAGGCTGAGCATGGGCGTCTGCACACTTGGATCTGCTCGCGACGGTGCCCATCCACCACCCTCCTCAACCTCCTCTCGGGCTCCTTCATCTCGCCGCAGCCGTCTGGTCTGGCCCGCGGCTGCTTGGGGACGTCGCTCACGCCAGATTTTACCGGTCTGGAGACCCCAACTACGTCATGTCGTCTGCAGTCTCCTCATACACCGACCTTCCTGCAATTCGCTCGGCTCTCTTCAATAACCCCCCCGACACGGTCCCACCCACCGATGAACTCGAAATCCTCCATGCTGAGCTCTCCGCGTACAAGCTTAAGAGCCTGGAACTCGCCAAGAAGGCGGGAGATGACATCCGGACAATAGAGGAGTCTATGCGACGCCTCAAGGAAAAGGAGAAGGGCAAAGCCAAGGCGATTCAGAAGGCGGAGAGGGAGCGTGCTTGTGCGTGCACCCATCTACATTTATCGCGCGCGTTCTGACCGTCTCTGTTCTGTTGTATATCGTGTTCGCCGGGTGCTCTCCGCTCGCGCGTTCAATTAACCACTCATGTCCTCCTCGCGCCACTTCATATATGCGTGTACTCTCCATGCCTCCACTCTGTGGCGATCTGTGCTCGCATTCGCGCTCGCTGCCTCGTTTGGACGCGTTCACGGTTGTGGTATGTCAATGGTCCCACGCTCTTGCTCCCCGCTCGGCCGGTATCCTACTCCCTTCTTTCCCTCCGGCAACCTGATTACATTGGCAAACAATGCCACCTCCTACTGTCTTTTTATGCAACCATGACGGCTTATTCTAACCGCTATCTATGGGACGACGTCTTTGCGGCGCTCGGTATGGCTTGCCACTGTTTCCCCACTAATCACCTTCTATGGTTCCCTTGCTGTTCCGCTCTCATCCACTTTCCAAACCACTTGTGTAGCGGTCACGCCGTCCGTAAATGGCGACGAGAGCAGGGCGTCAGCCCAGCCACTATCCCAACCTTTAAGAACCCGCCCTTCCTCCGTCCCTGTACCTCCAATGCCTACCCCACAACCGTCTCGTCCCAGCCTCGCAGAGGAGCTGAAGAAGAACAAGAAGAAGAAGCGGAAGCGCGAGGACTCGAGTGACCTCGAACCAGGTACGTTCGCACAGCTAGCCGTGCATGGCATGGCATGTTCAATGGGCCCCAGAACCTCCCAAGACGCGGAAACCGTCGCCACTCCCGGCGCACACACATCCACATCCGGCGCCACCACAGAAGCCCAACAAATACCCCTCCACCTCCCTAGCCTTCTCCAAGGTCAGTCTACCCGTCTCTCACATCGAGGCTGCTTTTAAACAAACACGTGTGCCTTGTCAGCCTGCAAATGCACCCGCTTTCGATCTTCCTACATCGGTACCGTTGCTGCCTGCTCGTCCGCCAGTGGCGCCCCGACCAGTGGCCGGACCGAGTAAGCCGACGGAGGTGACAGAGGACTTTAGCAAGAGCAAGCAGCCAAGCCAAGTCCAGGTGAACACGTTCTATACCAGCATAGAGCCGTGGCTACGACCCATCAAGGAGGAGGACGTCGGGTTTCTGCAGTACACGGCTGACGATGTCGAGCCGTTCATCATGCCGAAGCTCGGGCGACACTATTCCGCTCTTTGGGAGGAGGAAGATACCGCACAGTATGGTGGTCCACTGCCGGGTACTGCGGCAATGCGCGCAAGCTCGCACGCCAGCCCGTCGAATGTACTACCGAAGTGGGAGCCGTCGACACTTGCGGAACCGGACCTGCTGACGGAGGAGCGCGGACATGGGCCTTTGACGGAACGGGTCGTGAGTGCGCTCATTCCCATGCATGACGCGACGGAGTGGAAGGGCGTGAAGGCGGCGGAGGAGGCGATGGAGGGCCGACCAGGTACGAACGGCGCAGCGGCTGCAGCAGCGCGTGACAAGCTCAACGTGGCGGACCTGGAGGAGCGGATGAAGGTGGTGATGAGGCACCATGGGTTGCTGGAGGACATCGTAAGTCAGGTTGCCTATTGTTCTCTTATGGTTCGTTCACCTGTGGGCCTACCGTTCTAGCCGGACTACTCGGAAGCGGTCGATGACCCAATCGCGACTGCCCTGCGCCACGCACAGCGGGAGCTGCGGACCGTCCTCGCCACCAATAAGGTGCGGCGGGCACGGTTGGCGGCCATTGCCGAGGATCGACTGGCGTACCAGGAGTACGTCGACGGTCGAGACGCGATCGACAAGAACATCCAGACGCTGTACGGCAAGCTGCAGAAGAAGGACGGGCCGAAGGTGAACAAGAAGAAGAAGCAGAAGGGCGACCCTCCGCCAGGAGTCAACGGCAATGCAGGCCTCGCTGGGATGGCGGCGCTCCCTCCATGTCCGGCAGCACTTGGTCTGAGCCCCGACGAGCACAACCAGCTGCACATACCTGGACAGCTCTCCGATCTCGTGCGGACGCGGAGAAATTGGGTGGATATCGTTGGTGGTGTTTTCGAGGACAAGGAACGCGTACAGCCGGGGCGTATCGTGGGCTTTCCTGCGGAGAGCGTGTACGAGGGCATTGACGACGAGGTCCGAGTGGAGCTGGAGCGCATATCTTCCAAGGTTGCAAGCTCCGCCGCGAGCGTACGGCCAACGTTGACTATCAATGGCCACCATGGCCACGGCCACGGCCACGGTCATGGGCATGGGCACGGACATAGCCGTTCACATGGGCGGGCGAACGGGTTCGACTCACGGACAACTACGAGCTCAAAGGGCAAAGGTCGAGCCGGGGACGAGATGGACCTTGGCTAGTGTCTTCGCTTGATTGTCTTCTGCACACTGTGCTTTGTGCTTATTGCTATTATTCCTATGCCCTTGGATCACGATCACCGGGATTTACCCCGACCCCCAGCACATCCTCCACCCTCACACTCACACCCGCACTTGTACATAATCGCACACGTCCATACTATAGTCATCATCCACACCCTTGGCCAGCTTATGACCACCTCACCGTGTTCTTACGTTTATTTCTGCCACTGCTGTTGCCGTTGCCGTTTCCTCGTCGTTAGTTAAATAGTCAGTAGCCAGCGTCGATGCTGTCGCTGCATGCATGTACTCCATCTGATGATATGCACTCGTGTTCTGGATTCGCGAAGAGAACAGTGTGGGATGTATGTAATGTACTCTTGGCAAAGGTGAAATCCGGCTACGCAGTATGCAATGTGTTGGGGAGCAGTCGTCACGCGTCATCGATCGTCCCCAGGCCGAGTATCGACAGTGTATGGGGCGCAGCGGATAACAGAAGACAAGCGTGGACAAAAGGCATACGCTATGGCTCAGTCTTCGCCTTCTTCGTCTTCTTTGGCGACCCCGCGTCTCCCTTCCGCTTCTTCTTGGTCCCCTCCGCCGCAGCAACCGTCTTGCTTGATCTCGACGGCTTGCTCGGGGTCTGGGTGGTCGGTGTCGGGTCCACGTCCATCTCTGCGGCGTCCTCGATCGGCGCGAGGGACCCTAGCGGCGCGAACCGGTGCTTGAGCAGCTCTGGGGGATGTCTCGGTCGAGGCGGGTTTTGATGCACGACGGGAGAGGACTCGGGCGACGAGGCGGGAGGTGTGGGGAGGGTGGGGCGCGCGGAGATCACAAGGCGGCGAGAGATCGCGTGCGGGGCTGCGGTGCATTCGATCGCGGGAGATGTCAGACGCAGAGCGACGCAGGACGGTAGCAGGGGGAGGAGGGACGCACCTTGGTAGAGCTTTCCATTCTTCTTGCGTCGGGGGAGGAGACACGAGACGGCACGGAGCTCGTCTCCGCCGACGGCCTGTGCGTCGCCGTCGCCGTCGCCGTCGCCGTTGTCGTCCCCGAGGCTCCACACGTCGTACGATGTGCTCTTCCTGTCGACGCCTCCTATTCGCGCGGTCCTGGAGGAAGAGGGGGCCTCTATGCTGACGTTTTCGAGGTGTTTGGGTTTAAGCTTCGTGGGGAAGTACGGACGGAGCACGATCAGCGTGACACGAAGGGAAGTCGGAGAGCAAAGACGTACTCCATCTGGTACCCGAACCACCCAGATCTCCAAATTATCATCGTTGTGGATGGCGTCCCAGTCGAACTCTGATTCTTCCGCGCTGTGCTTCATGAGGACGTAGCCTTCTGGAGGCTTGTAGGCGAGGCTCGTGTCCTTGCCTTCATTTCGACCGTGCTTCTCCGGCTCGGCTGCAGAGTGCGCGTGTTTGCTCTTCTTGTACTTGTCTTTCGATTTCTTTGCCTTTGTGGAGACTATCGCGGGCTCGGGAGAGGAGGAGGATGCGCGGGAGGAACTCATGAGGTCGGCGGGCGGCTGCGAACGACGAGGCGCGCGCAAATTGGGTGGCCGGATCGGGGACGCGGACGCGGTTGTTTGGCAAGAGCCTCTGGGCCAAACAAAGGCTCGGCAAGCCAATCCGGCGCGCTCGTTTTCAACTCGTGCGTCATCCCCTCGGCTCCCACCTCTCTCAGCATTTTCGCTCGCGAGAGGTGTACACGCATACTGTAATCCATCTTGCTTCTTTCCAGACATAACAAACACCACAGCATGGCCGACGCACCACCCAGCCAAGAGAGGTCCTTTATTCGTCGACTGGCAATGGCCACGCAGCCAGCTTTGACCCGCATCGCACACGGTTCGGCTCCGTTCATTACCACGTTCGCCCTCATACATCTCACCGCGCCCATCTTGGCGAACCTGGGTGGGACCTCTCTGGCTTCACAGGCTATGGTGAGTCTTAGATTCGATATGGGCCGTCCATGTCTCACCGTTGGCGCACAGTTAATCGGGAGAGAGTACTACCAGACGTCATTTGGCGAGAAGTACCTCGTCCTTGCACCTCTCGTAGTCCATCCTGTGTCCGCTATCCTCAAGCGTGTCCTAGCTCCCAAAGCTGCACGCCGCATCACTAGCATCCTCAGCGTCACCGGATACTCAGCTGCCCTCCTCGTCGCCGTGCACTTCTTCGTCCACCGTGTCGCTCCTTCGGATCTTTCTCCTCCCATCTACTCTGTCGGCCCATCCGAACTCGACTACGAGTATGTCAAGTACTCCTTGCAGGAGTACCCCTGGCGCAGTCTCCTAGGCTACCTCGGCCTCACCACTGCCGTCGCGTGCCACGCTGCCGAAGGCGTGGGCATCATCTGGAACACCTGGCTGCGCCCTACCCTTGGAGTAGTCCCGACACGCAAGCAACGGACCATCAACGCGCTCGCCGGCGTGCTTCTCGTGGCGACTGGGCTTTTCTTCATGTGGCAGGAGCCGCTCATGGTCTTCTCCTCGCATGCCGCTAGGTTTAACGCGGCGTTGAAGCAGTCCGTACTCTTTGCGTTCTGAGATGCCATGTATTCGTCTCTTCCCCCGCATAGAATTGCTTTTTGTCTGGGTGTTCGGTTGTATGGGACCCGCGCGAGCAACACGCAAGGCGAACTCGAACTAGCGTCGCGCTATGGTGAGCCCGACGCTCCTAACCGCGGCCAAGAGCCGGAACAAGCTACCGTTTCGCCCCCCGCCAGCAGAGATGCTTGACTTGTGTTTTTGTCATGTACGTGAGATTGTACCAGCTCTTATCGTTTTCCGCTCCACCTCGGACTTATGAGTTCGTACAGGCCAGGCGCAGTCTGTGGAGAGTGCCCCCCGCCACTCGTGAACCCTTCGGCTATCCAAACCATCATCGATCAACCATCATTGGTGCGGCGCGTGCCCCGAGACCGCATATGCGCGGGAGCGTATGAGCCCCGATAGGCCCCGATTGTGTCTTGTGGTCTCCCGGCGGGGAAGCATGGCTGTGCTAGCAGCATGCGCGTGCTGGATGTTTTTGTTCCCGCATCGGGGGAATGGGGTTGCTGAGCGACGGTACGCCCAGCTGTCCTTCCACGCCTACTCCCTCGAACGTTGATTCGCTGTCCCGCGCCCGCGCGCGCAGGCCCTGCCGCCCGTGCTGACCCCAAAATCGTGTTGGGTTAGCGACACCCTGGCGCCAGGCCGCCAATCCAATCGCGCGCACTCCTCCGCCGTAGCGGTGTTTGGAATCGTAGGCTCGCAAGTTGCAAGGCTCGGATTCTCGGGAAGGGCCCTCGTCGAGTCGTGATCACAGGCTCCAACTGGGGGCCTGGAACTCCGCTTCCGCAACCTCAGCCGAGTAAATGGTTTTGCACAGTGCAGCCTGCCTGAGGTCAAGTGCAGGTTGACGAAGGTCGACAAGCGCAGCCCCGCATCTAGCGCTGACCCGATGATGTTCTGTGTATACACACCATGACATGGGCGCGGTGTATGCAATTGATTGGAGTACTTATGTGCGCCGCTGCCCCCCCAATTGACGCATGAGTACGTACATAAGTGCCCGGAGACCCACGACGCAACTCAATCAAGGCCGAACCTTCGTGCGTCGTGGGAGGTTCTCGAGTTCTCCCGCGACGTGGGGCACCGGCAGGGGCAGCGTCTATCGCGGGGGCCGCGACCGGGCCACACCGGTCGCCTGGATGCGCAGATATCGATCAGGTCTGTTCCTTTTCCAAACTCCTTCACAATGTGTGCATCAGACACTGACAGTCTTGCTCAGCAGGTTGGTGAAAGATTCACAGCAGATGCCGCAATTTGTTTCGCCGGGTTTTCGTCTCTTTTCCGCGATAGCCAGAAACCTCTGCCGCGGGATGGACATCGAATGTCACGTTGAAGCAGGACGCTCCAATCTATCGCATGAGACATGCACTCCGCCTCCATGGTTATCGATACGTCCCAGGGGCATACGCGGTCAATGCATGCATCTCTCGGCCCTGGCGTGCATTGCACGGCCCTTGAGTTGCCCACTCAGGCAAGTCGCAATGTTAATCCTCGAGGCAGATGATCGGCAACTAATAATCCGCGCTTCACGGAACCTCGCACAGGCTCCTCCTTTTCCAGCCTCTTCCCTCACGTACTTGCCGAATTTGCAAATTGGGGTTGAACCCCCATCTCCATAAAAATCTCAGTGGCACGCGTTCCCGCCGGGTGATTCTTGCCTTCTCGTACGCCTCCTTGGTCAGAACTCCAAGTTCCTGGGGGCCGCCTTGTGCCACTCTGTGCCACTGCACGATGTATGGGCGCAGGCCCAGTGGCACAAAGTGGCACCCTATTGGCAGGCCGAGCTCAAGGTTCGAGGTCAGCTGGGGGCCCCTCTCGGTGTCTTGGCTCGCGGGGTTCGCGCTGCGCTTGCTGACGAAGCCCCCACTGACCGAATCCGTTGTCGGACCCTGCCTCATTCGGCATTTTGAGCGGCAATGAATGGGCGCTAGTTATCCCGCGAACGCTTAGCGCCTCCCCACCTCTCTCCATGTTGACGCCTGCAAAGGCACTATACGATCGGACACAGGGGCTTGAGCTTCATAGCATAAGTTATCCGCACACATGGCTCGATGCTCCGGCCTCTGCACGGTCACGCTCAGTGCGTCGGGCTCCACCATACAGTACTTGCCCATCGTCGAAACCTCGTCCTCAAACTTCAACGGCCAGAAGAGGCGGGCGGGTGGGTGGAAGGGCCCCAGAGATGCGACGACCCATTCTGGGGCCTCGGTTGGGCCTCGGGTGCGGCGCCGTTCCGCCAATGCTCATGCAGACCCAGTGACCCCACCCCAACGCTGCGTGTCCGAATCCGGCTAGTTCGCGGGAGCGTGGCTCGCGAGGATGGTGGCGCAGACTCGAACTCCGATAACCCAGCCAGGGGACGTGATCAGGTTTACGGAGTCTGAATGCGGGGTGCCGGCCGTCCTCTTCCCGTTGGAAGGCCGTCCTCGGGCTCCTGCAAGACCGCCGGCCGCCGCAATTAATATTGCAGTCGGATGATTCCCCTTTCCTTCATCTTCCCGGAGAGGAGAAGGATTGAAGTTTCCGCGGGGGGGTGCGGGAAAAGCATTCGGCAGTGGGTCGGAGGATCCCGACGGAGGAGCCCTCGAACGGGAGAGCGGGATACTTCATTGCGCATCGGCGTTCGACCGACCACCATCGGGCTGCCATCGGGCGATGTCTGCCCTGATTTTGCATGATGGGAGGTGGGCCGTTTGTGCGTTTGGCGCACTCCGCGAACCTCGGAAAGTCGTGGACGGAGGATTGCCTTCTCGGGTAACCGGAGATTGCGCCACACTCCGGTCAGCCAAAGGTGAGCAAGCATGCGTAGCCTGTCAGCCCTCGTCCTGGATGGTGGCTAAAACTCGGTGAGGAGGATCACAGGGGAGAGACGTCCGCCAGGCGTATACCTTATTCCGGTGTATTTTCGGGCCTCGTCGACACCGGCAAGCAACTTGTAAACTATTTGCCCGGTGCGTGTGCCACACGTTCCATTCGTGCCACCGGCGGTCCGTGAAAAGGATGCATACAACATGATCAGGGAGTATGCCAGGCACGTGTAGAGCTTGGAGGTAGCCCCGTCCGCTTCGTGAATTGCGAAGGTAGCCCAGAAAACATGGACAGCAGCAAAAACTGGTATCCAACTTACGGCGTTAGAGGGGCGGAGAAGAAATCTGGGTCAGATGCTGAGTCTTGCGGAGTGTGAACGGTGGTTGGTAGCCTCATGGTCAAGAACGCGTCTCGTCGCTAAGCGAAGACCCATCGAGATCGTGCGTCGCTGTCCTTTTTGTTGGGCTTCAATCGGAGATCCCTATTGCATTACCGTGCACGATTTGGCTCCCGACAGGGAGCGTGAGATCCACGCGAGCCAGGACTGGACTAGGACGAATTGAGCGAACAACTGGGCGCCGGCAGTGGCGGAGAGGCTGAGATTCACTCAGAACTCAGACTCCACCCGCCGCACGATCTCGAGAGGGGGAACTGTTGCGTATTAAAGATCATGGTCTCCACCCCGTTCCCGTCCCGCGACGCTTTTACTCCTTCCAATTAGGCTCCCCCTCTTACCTCGCCATGACTCCGCCAGACAGTCGCCCTGGAGGCATCTGTGGATGGACTCCTCCCGACGACAACTGCGACGCACTCTACACGACCATCCCTTCCCCAGCGTCTCACACATCTCTGATTTACGGTCCAGACACCCCTTCTCCCTCTCCTTCCCCCTCGAGCCCTCCCACTTCCCTCCCTACCGCCTCTAGAAGCGTCTCCCCCGACACTACCGCGACCGAACCCGATGAAGGAGAACTCCCCCAGAACATCTCGCCATACTACAACGCAACCTCGCTCCGTCGCTATAAGGCCAAACTCAAGCTAGATCCCAAGTGGGCTCCTCGCCCGCCGAACGCCTTCATCCTCTTCCGCCGCGAGTACGCAGAGCGGCACAAAGGCGAGGAGCTCCAATCGTCCGAGAAGACGACCCTTTCCAAGCGCGCGGGCAAGGCATGGCACTCGCTCACCAGCGACGAGCAGAAGGTCTGGTACGACGCCGCGAAGCAGCAGGCCAAGGACCACCAGCGCCTCAACCCGGGGTACATATTCAAGCCCAACAAGCGAACACGGAGCGACCACCACAAGCATCCTGACATGCGCTCGCGGCGCGAGCAGGTCGAAGAGTTCGTCCGCAAGAGCACGAACCGCCGCTGCAACCCGGCGAAGCGCGGGCGGCACACTTCTCCCGCGAGCGTCGCGTCTTCCGCCTCACCTGAGCCGCCCGACACTCCCGTGACGTCGCGCAGCCGTTCGTGCTCGAACCCCCCGCAGGTGGCCTGCCCGGTCCCAATCACGCCTGGCGGCAACAACGTCCTGTTATCAAGCGATCCGTTCGCATCGATGTCTTCGCTTCTCGAGCGCCCCGTCTGCTCGTCCAAGGAGCTCACGTACTCTGACAACTGCTCGCCTTACTTCGTGTTCGACGATAGCTACACCGAGTCGTCAGATGACCTCAGCGAGTTCTGGTACCACTCCTTTGCGGCGTCGCCGGTACCGTACTACATGGACGGGACACCCGATCATTTGCCGTCTCCGATGAGTGTTCCCGTGAGTCTTACACGCACTGGTTCATCGTACAGGATTGCTAACCCTTCCGCAGGTTCAGGTACCCGAGGCCCAGTTCGCGTCTTCCTTCGAGCTCCCTTCTCCGTCGGTGGCGTCCCAGGGCGCCTCATATATACCCTCGACTTCTGCTCCTCTCATCACGCGCAGGAGGCGCTCTGCGACGACGTCAATGATCCCGACCAGCACGCAACACGCTGCCGTCGCGTCTTCCCTATATGGCTGGGCCCGCGACGACCTGGCGACTGCCCATATGGCTCTCCAGTCCGACCTCGGCGCCGCGCGCCCACCGGTCTCGCCTGACGTCAACTGCCACCCCAAAACGGGCCAGGCCGCCGAGTCTGCTTTCCTGCCCCTTAGCGCCGCGGACGACGCGTGGGGTCCCCCGAGGCTGCACTCGGGTGTCAACGCGGCGTACAAGTTCCACGACGACACGCTCATCCCGGGCATGGACCCGGACCGCACGCCCCGCGGCTCCATCTGCGCCGCGCACGAGGCCGCGCCCGCGCCCCACTCGTTCGCCGACTACTCGCTCGCCATGGCCGCGCCCCCGCAGGATATGTACATCTCTGCGGCGTTCGACCCGTTCGACACCACGGGCGACCTCGAGTCGTACAGCGTTTGTCATTATGGCGTTCGCGAAGCGAACGGCGCCTATGGGCCCACCCAGGCTGTCGAGCCGTACTCGCTCTACCTTACCCAGGGCGGGCAGCAGGACTGACCTCGCGAATTCCCGCTACCGTGGCTAGCTGATACATGGGGCTTTGGCACGGAAGGAGATCTTGCGATCCTTCCTTCCTCTCTTTTCTTTCCTCTCTTGGAACGATCTGTTACGTTTGCAACGTCACCTGACGACGACGACGACACGTCTTGCTCCGTCGACGAAAAACGAAAGATACTTTTCGGTACACATGTAGCATAGTTCGTATGATGGCCGTTTTGGACTCGCCTCTCTTTCGCTGTATCTATACTTGTTCGCCGGCCACAGGCCTCTTCCTGCTTCCTCCACTCCCCTTCTCTTCCCCCTCCACTTCCCTTCTCTTCCCCCTCCCCTCCCCCTTCTCCCCTCGTCTCGGGTGAATTTCTCTGCTCCTGTGTATATTACTCACATTGAGGCCCGCCTTACGGCACCGCCGTGGGCAGCGCGCCCGCTATACCCCTGTACTTAAACGACAATGACCACTCTTGTTAGACCGATTACACGACCCGGGCCCTGAACCCCGGGGGGGACGAACTGACCTGCCGATATTGGCAACCCGCGACGATGATACTTGGACCTACAACTGTGACTTGGCACTGGCGGGGGGCGTGTGTGCTGGAACGTCTTTGTTGCCTTGTTCGTCGTCCGGGGCGTCGAGCTCGTGTGAGAATCACGTAAACATTATCACAACAATTGCCGCCCAACTTGTCCCCGATGGCCGCCCGATGTCGATGAATGCAGGGTGTTATGTCGAGAACATCACGAACCGGCAACTTAGAGCTTAATCTATTCAATCTACCACTTGTTGTCTAGGAATTGAGTAAAGGACCAACTGGAGGTAAGTTAAGTACTACTACCTTTTCTGCACAACCCCTGTGGATTGTACCGGTTACATTGACTTGCAGAAATTATGTAAATTGGCGAATTGGTTTCCGAGAGGCCGATAACCCCGATATGGGATGCCCCACTGGCGCACCCACGATACCCGCACGCCGCGGTTGCGACCGCCAGGAGTCGTGCCCCCTGAAGACGGCTGCGACGACTTCCCGCCCTGTGCGCGACCTTCGCCAGGTCTGCGCTCGACCACCGCTCTACATACACTCTCTGCTGGTCCCTTGGAGAGCTTGACACCCCATTTCCCTCTTACACGAACCGTCTTGTGTCCAGAACCCAGCGATAGTGACGTAATATGGCGTTTCTGGCGGCAAGAGACCCACAACCAACTCCAGCGTCCCCAGTTACCTCGGTAAGTCCAGACAAACTCTATCTAGCAAGTGTCGACAGCTAATCCACTTCTGATATCACAACAAGCACGAGAACATCGAGGCGAGCCGGCCGGAGATAGGTGGTTCGTATGGCGGCTTCGTCGCGCTTGTTGTGGTCCTCGCAGCCGTCTTCGTCTTCTCATGCATCGGCATCTTCATCCTCCTCCGGAGCCACGAGCCCACACCCTACGAGCGGCAGATGCGTCGCGCCCGCTCCCGCCCCCGCGCGCAATTCACCGGTGAGGCACCCATCGGGCCTCCGGGCATCCGGGAGCGTTTCGCACGGCTATTTGGCCGTCGAGGGGGCTGGATCAAGGCGTCCGGAATGGATGGCGACGAGTGGGACCCCTCGGACCCCCTACCGTATCACGCCAGCGAACTTCACCAGGGTGGCCATCGTGGATACCCCTCCATGGTCTCGAATCCATCCTGGACGTCGAAGGACCCTCGGCAGAATGTGGGCCCGAGGGTGAGCACAGGCTCTGTTGACGTTGAGCTCCGTGCGCCGTCGCCCGACTCTCTCCTCAGCACAGCCTTCCAGCACGATCTCCTGCCCTCCGAAGACTCCGTCCAGGCCGTGTCTGCACCCGCGAAGCAGCCAATGGGGGGAGGGTTCGAGAACGATCGCGCTAGTACTCCCCGCGACGAGAGACATTTTTCCGTGCAGATGGCGTCGCAGGAGAGCGGGTCGATCAGCCTTGGCTCGATGCGCAAGTTCGATAATGGCACGAAGTTCAGGGAGAGCATCTAGGTGCCGCAGCTACCGCGCTCCAACAGCCCCACTCCCCCACGAGTCCGCTCACGTTTGTACTTAGTGTGATCTTTACTCTCCCCTCTTCCCCTCGTCTGCATCAGTCCTCTTATTTCTGTGTATTGTCTCTGTTGTATCCGTATCACTGGTCTCGGATTTCGAGCGTCGTGTGTGCTGTACTATTTTGAGCTGCCTTGTCGCGATGGTCATACACGCCTTCGCTATACTTATTCTGCTTCATCGGGACTATTCGTTCTCCTCTACTCTCACCTCATGTGTTCTTTACTGTGCCTCATCTTGACAACGCCATGCAATCTCATGCCTTGACGGTGAGTCGATCTTATTACGCTGTTTTATTGTGTCATTCGGTCCTACTAAGCTCATCGACTTCTCTTTAGAACTTATGACATGCTACGACAATGCTTGTTAGTCCGGCTCCTGTTCTGTATCCAATGGACATTCACTTCGCATGTGAAATGGTAATTCGCGTTTTGAACCGTCTCAAGTATTGGTTAATGAGCCTCACGGCTGAATATCGAATGGTCGGGATTCGGGAGCCGTACTTATCTCCTCGGTGTCCTGTAAGTATACTATGTGTCTTGATTCCGCATGCAATAATCCTCTGACGTCGTTGGACAAGGAACCCAGAAGGGCCTCGGTCACCACCCGGAACCCCTTGCATCGAGTTGTCCTGGGCCATTCGGGGGGCAGACAAATAGCTACTTTCAAGCTCCTCTCCCCGACTGTAGTTCCGCTCGGCTATACGACGCAGCGAATGCCACGATCGCGCCCAGCGAGGCGGCCTGCTCTTTTCTTGGAAGCCACGTAAGTACTTAGTGGGACGCCACCGATGGAGCATGGCGAGGCATGGAGGGGCTCGATCGTGTCTCATATACCCATCGGCGATACCTCCCAACTCCGTGTTCTCTAGCGTTACGTCCTGCACGTTCACGCTCAGCCGCTCTCGCTCACTTGCCTTTCTCGCATCCCGAATATCACGGATTGTTTCAGGACGACAGTAATGGGATAGAACGCACCCTTGCCACGACACATGGTGCGCACGAGTTCCGTAGACTACGTCAGTGGTTACTTCATCCTGGCCCGCTCGTCAGTGCCGTGGCCTCCCTACCGACCAGACGTCAAGGACCATTGTTGTTCATACCGCAGGTAGGCCCCTGCTTACGCTGTGCTCCGGCGCGGCGCGCAGCTACTCTCGGACATTGTGTCGCACCATCGCAGTAGTAGGCCCGATCGTCACGATCCAAACTCGAACTTGTCACTTGAATTCCGAATACCCTCAGGGAGCTGGTAAGTACTATACTCAATAAGAAGAGCCCTCTCGATTACCGGCCTTTTCTTCACCGGAGCCTGGGCCGGTCGAAGGGAGGCGCAAATCCTCATTTGTGGTACTTACTGGTATTTAGTATGTTTCGACCCCAGCCAGCCTCCCAGATCACTGGTCAATGCCCTTCGAATTCAATGCCGTCGGCCTCCCGCCTCTGGTTCCTTGCTAATGCATGGAAACCCTGAGGCCTGAGGCCCGAGGCTCGAAACCTGAGGAGATCACGCGGTGCACCGCTAGTAGGCACTGACACTGGTGTGCCTCTCCAAGCCCCCGATTCCACGCCAGGTGACTCGATCGATGACGCCCTGGAACATGACGTTCAAGCCAGCCAGGCACTCCGAGAATCCCGGAAAACATGATAACTCGTTTTCCGAGGTTCCCGGCATGCTGCTGCTGGGAGGCATTCCCTGGGCTGAAAGCGGGACTACGATGGTGTACATGGGCGAGTAGAGTATCATCAATTCCCTGCACATGAGTACGGATAGGTCATTACGGTCCCTGACTGGTTCTAGGGCCAAGCCGGTGGAGCTATGCTAGCTGAAAAAAGCTAAAAGGACGTGGCTGAGGATTGGCTTGGAATCGAGTTGCTGCCTCGTCCAGGGCCATTCATCGTACCTCGAGCTAATTAAATGCTCAAAAGGTGGAAAAGGCGGCAGAGCGGTAGTAGTCCTGCGGATACTGGGCATGAAGCTACCTACGCGGTGTTATTTGACTCATAGCACTGCAGAGAACCTTGTCATGTAGATGTAGTACTGGCAAATGGCCATCACTCTGATCAAAGCTGGATGTTGAGATTGGAATTCAAGAGCTCAAACACATTGTTGTGCTCTTCGGCTCGCAACGGTTCATGCTGATGCTATTCAACGGTTCGAGTGGTACGGAGCTCCTTCGATTCCCAGCAGCTCGGTCTGGTCTGCTCAATTGCCTGTGGATTGAAGAAAGTAAACACATAGTGCCACCCATCTCTTCCGCTGAATTATCTGATCAAAAGAGCCCTCAGCCTAGGGACGTTTGTGCTAGAAGCATCAAACCTAGTTACTTATACTTATAGGGCTGTCGCCGGTTGAAAAGGAGAAAGGCCTTCCTGGACCGGTTGCATGTGGACGTACGTGGGAGGGAAGCGCTGAGGTCGATTTGCTACTTGTCGTCTGCCTGTTGTTTGGCCAAGGATCTGCCATTGTTGCGTATTATAGTAGCCTGTGGTAGCAGGGGTTAACAGGGAACTCTGGGAACCATGTGTGACTTGCATGATGACCCGTACCGCCAAGCAATTGCCATCGTGGCGCGTGCCGAGCCGTGCCGAGCCGTCGCCATCGCGCATACATACACATCGGCCAGATTTTCGACCGTCTCGAATTTCCTCTCGCTCCTCGACCACGATGGCCACCATCCACGCCCACCCTCCTCCAAATTTCCACCCATGCTCTGCGCGTGGTATATACTCGTCTGGTACCTGCCGTCTGACTACGGGCGTCTGCCTTCCGTCGCGTGGGCGCCAACACATGCATAATGCATCATGGGCGACTTCCCGCCGACTCCCGTCGCTCGACCGACGAGGAGTTTTCTGCGTGCTAGGTCCGTCGCAATGTCCGCACATAACTTCATTAGTGCCTAGCCATGCATGCTCACGGCAGAACTCGCAACGCAGATTGACACTGACCCGCCGAAGGTCGCTGCTGCCGCCCTCGCCTGACCCGCACGATCATCGATAACTTTCAGTTTCAGCCCACCCACACCAGCCATGCCGTAGTCCTGCTCTCAGGACTGCGACTTTCTGGTCTTGTGAGTGCCCGAAGGCTCCGTTCTAGCCCGCTCGAGCAGCGTCCAATGTGTCATCCTTTTCAATGCGTTGAGAGTCCGCCTCTCGTTACTCGTACGGATAACGAGCAGCGGGATTCTCAT
Source organism: Ganoderma meredithae (assembly GCA_022814645.1). Lineage (NCBI taxonomy): Eukaryota > Fungi > Basidiomycota > Agaricomycetes > Polyporales > Polyporaceae > Ganoderma > Ganoderma meredithae. The sequence continues at coordinate 55,687 of JAKLMY010000086.1, read as the reverse complement.
CTTCCAACCCGCGCTTCCGTTGTCCGAGAGCCATTCACGGTCTTTCTGATGCTTCGCAAGGAGCGTGGATTGCGCGGCGAAGGTTGCCCATTGAGATTGCGGGCTGACAGCGGACGCGAACAGCCCAACCATTCGGGGGTGGGCAGAGGATCGCCGGTTCACTTGGGGAGCTCGGCGTTGTAAATGTCGGTGCGATGGCCAAGAATAACGAGAGGCGATGCTCTAGACTGCAGACAACCCTGTAGGGTCGCGGTGACGGTTGGAGGAGAATGGGGACCTTCTGTTTGGTGCGATGACCTTTGGCGCTGAAATTGTCACGTGACTTACTCCCTTTGGCAGGAACTTTTCGTCTTCGTGTCCTGAGGGCTTTTGGCCGTTCGCTCCTCCGCTCGGACCAGCCGTTCTCGACGGGTGTGGCGATCCAATGGTGCCACACATGTGTGAAAATTCTTTCGGAGGTCCTTCCGATAAGAAACGGAACAGCCGCGCAATTAAAATTCACCGTGGCCGGTGACACTGGCTTAAGGCCCAATGGCCGGACTTCGAGGTGATCTGCTCCCCTTCTTCTCCAGCTCATAAGTCGCCTCTCAGCTAGTCTCCCGACGAGGACCCGCTTCGTCCACTTTTCTTCGCTCTCTGGGCGCCCTTTTGTCTTTCAAGCAACCTACCGATAACATGGACAAGGCTCCTCACGATGAGGAGGCCACGGTCGCCACTCGTGCAGTTGTATTCCCAGATGCCGGTGGAGAGATCCAAGAAAAGCCCATTCACGTCGCACGACCCATCAAAGGTGTCGAGATGAAGCGCGAAATGACGAAAGAGGACAAGGAGCTGGCCGACGCGGGTTACGATGAGCTCAACCAGGAGAAGGCCCAGGCTAACGCGAACGCGAAGCTTGACAACGTCGACATCAACGAGCACATGCTCTCGTTCAAGGACCTTCAGGCCGAGCTCGACACGGCGTTCGACGCAAAGGATCCCGGCCTTTCCACTGGCCTTACCAATGACGACGCCATGGCCCGGCTTTCGCGCGACGGTCCGAACGTCTTGACACCGCCCAAGAAGAAGTCGGCGCTGCGCAAGGTACGAAAGTCAAGCGACGTCCGTAGGATCTGGCTCACACGCTCGTTGCAGTATTACGACTGCCTTATGACGATGTTCAACATTCTGCTAATCATCGCTGGAATCCTCGAGTACATCCTCCTCGGCGTCGACTTCAAGGTGCGCCGGTCTGCTGACTGTTAGCGTTCGATGGGTCTGAGGTCTTCCCCCAGGATAACTTCGCAAACACCTATCTCGGCGGCATCTTGATTGGCGTCGCGTTCCTGAACGCGCTCATCGAGTTCTACCAGCTCCAGAAGTCCGAGGCCATCTTGGCGTCGTTCCTAGCGATGATCCCCCCGTCCTGTCGCGTGGTCCGCGACGGCTCCCTCATCACGCTCCCCGCCGCCGATTTGGTCAAGGGGGACCTTGTTCTCGTCGTGAGTTGTCGCATTGCGCCGCGTGGGCACCTCGTATCTCAGCCTAAGTGACGGCGTCGCCAGCGTTCCGGAGACAAGACGCCTGCTGACCTCATCCTGTTCGCGTCGTCTGACCTCAAAGTTGACAACAGCAGTCTGACCGGCGAGTCGGAGCCCCAGGAACGGCTTGCGCGTCCTGGCGGCGTGCAGCAACGGGCAGTGGAGGCCGAGAATCTGGTGAGTGCGCCTATGTCCCCGTTCCCCTGTCTGTTTCGGTCAGCTGAGTTCCCTTTGGAGATCTTCAACTCCACCCTTGTTGTCAATGGCGAAGGTTGGGGAGGTAAGGCCATTGCTGCTTCCCATTGTACACCATTTCTCACTTGACACCTGAAACCCGAAGTCGTCGTCCGCACCGGCGACCACACTCTGATTGGTACGTGCTCCATCCTTGGAGAGCTATGGTAGAGTCCATTCACTGCATGCCCTTATGCAGGTCAAATTGCGGCGCTCACTGGAAACGAGACTGGCAAGAAAAGTCCCTTGGCGGTCGAGATGTACGTCTTCCCAGCCCGTTCATTTCGATGCTTAGGTAACATTGTGCCCGATAGCGGCCGTTTCGTCATGTCGGTGTCAGCGATCGCCATCGTTTTCGCTGTCGTTTTCTTCATTGTCGGTATTACGACGGCCTACAAGGGTAAGGGCGAGCAGACTGTTACGTTCGCGGTATCTATTCTGGTCGCCTTCGTGCCGGAAGGTCTACCATCTGTCGTGACTCTATTGTGAGTATTCCCATTACGCAATAGGTTTATGAAGATGACTGAAGACGTTCCAGGCTTTCTATTGCTGCGAAGCGTATGGCTGCGCAGAACGTCTTGGTCAAGGACCTTCAGGGTGTCGAGACGCTCGGTAAGGTTCTCAATTCATGCGCTCACCACATGTGGCTCATCGTGCGACAGGTTCTGTAAGCACAAGTGAATAAGTCAAGCAGAGAATTGACAGTACTGAACCATTTTTGCAGCTAACCCTTCTCGCTACCGACAAGACTGGCACGCTGACCAGGAACCAGATGACGGTGACGAACCTTTGGAGCGGTCTTCGGATGTACTCCGCCTTCCAGTCCAATAACGACAGCGATACGACCGAAACGTTCGCAGTGCCGTCTCCGGGTATGCAGGAGATGCTCGACATCGCGGCGCTCAACTCGCACGTCAAGTTCGATAAGACGGATATCCCGTTCGAGCAGCGCAAGATCCTTGGCGACGCGACCGAGACCGGCCTCATCCGCTTCGCAGGGAAGCACATCGCGGACTATGACGGGTACCAGAAGAAATTCCCAAAAGTTTTCGAGATCCCGTTCAACTCTTCCAACAAGTGGGCGCTGGTGATCGTGAGTTGTGGGCTTCATTCATATAGACGCCGATCGGGCTGACTGTCGGCGCAGCTTGACAAGCCTCACCAGACCGGTGTTCTCACCGCATACATCAAGGGTGCTCCCGAACGTGTTCTTGCCAAGTGCTCGACCTACCTCAAAGATGGTAAGGAAGTTCCGATCACGGACGATTTCCGAGCGGCTTATGACGAAGCATACGACGTGCGTCCCTTCTCGCTGTGTATACGTCTATCTGCACTATCTGACCGGGACCACCCAGTACATGGCGTCGCGTGGTCATCGTGTTATCGCCTGCGCACAGAAGTTGCTCCCGGGAGACGCGTACGCTCGTGACCACGAGTTCTTCAAGAACGACGGCAACTACCCGAGCACCGAGTATACCTTCTGTGGCCTGATCTCGCTGGAGGACCCGCCTAAGCACGGTGTCCGCGAGGCGATCGGCACTTTACGTCTTGCTGGTATCAAGGTCATGATGGTCACCGGTGACCACCCGAAGACCGCGGAGGCCATTGCGCGTAAGATCAACCTTATTCTCGGCGACACGAAGGAAAGCTTGAGCAAGAAGACCGGTCGGCCTATCGAGGAGATCTACGACGATGAGGTCGATGCGGTTGTCATTCACGGAGATGATATCGACGGCCTGCATGGTTGGCAGTGGGACCAGAGTAAGTGGATTCCTGACGCCGTGAGCTTATCTGAGTTAGCTGACTGGTAAAAACTAGTCTTCTCTAAAAATGAGATTGTGTTTGCGCGCACGTCTCCCCAGCACAAGTTGGAGATAGGTATGTCGAGAATGCTCGCGCTATGCGGCAGCCCATGCCCTTTTACTCACCCAATTTGTAGTCAAGCGTGCGCAAGCACTCGGTCATATCGTCGGAGTGTGAGCACTCCGTTCCATTTCGCATGGCTGTCATATGTTGACGTCGGTTTGTGCAGTACTGGAGACGGTGTTAACGACTCCCCTGCGCTGAAAAAGGCTGACCTGGGCATTGCAATGAACATCTCTGGATCTGACGTCTCCAAGGAGGCCGCTAACATGATCCTTCTTGGTATGTCCAGCACGCTCGAAGGCTAGAACTTATCTCATCTTCTATATAGACGACAACTTTGCTTCAACAGTCAGTAAGTGCTTCCCAGACCAGGTCGTTCTTACCTGCTTGTCTCACTGTTGTCTGCAGAGGGTGTTATGGAAGGTCGTCAGATCTTCGTCAACTTGAAGCGCTCTATCCAGTACACAATATCACACAGTACCCCAGAGGTCTTCCCTCAGCTGCTTTGTGCGCTTTATTTATCCTCTTGATGGATCCGGATTTTCATATCTTGTTTTTTGTAGACGTCGTCGTCCCCATTCCCCTCCCATTATCTGCCATTTTGATCCTTGTCATCGGTATATCATCACCGTCGATATGCAGATCCCGTGCTGAACAGACTCTTTTTAGATCTCGGCTTCGAACTCTTCGTTGCTGTAAGCGCTTGCTGGAACTGCATGCGTTAGTGCCCTAACACGCCTGGCAGCTCTCCTTCGCCTGGGATAAACCAGAGACGAAGGACGGACTGATGCGCCTGGCGCCTCGCAAGCCGGTCAACGAACGTTCGATCCAATCGCTGAAGAGGCGAGCCCTCCGACGCACGAAGACTCTCCGCCGCGATCCGGAGACCCACGAAGTCATCCGCCCCAGCAAATTCTCGCAGATGATGACCAGTGTTAAGGCGCCGTTTACTCGCCAGTTCTGGGAGGACATCTTGGAAGGTACCGACGACGAAACCCTGGTCGACGGGAAGCTTCTAAGCTACGCCTACCTGGAAGCTGGCATGATCGAGTTTGCTGGAGCGTGCGTACCGCTGCGTTCGTCGCGGCTCTCGGCACAGCTTCTGACCCTTCTCTTCTCCCCGCGATGCAGATTGACAGCGTACTTCGTCGTCTTCTTCAAGAACGGCTTCACCCCGGGAGATCTTCGCAGAGCGCAGAGCGCACTTACGGCATCTCCGTCGATCAGTGTGTGCTCCGCCTCTATCTTGGGAACGTGCGCGATTAACGCTATGCGTGCGCAGCTTACTTTGTCAAGGATTCTCCCGACTTCACCAACAGCCGCGGTGAAGTCATCCCCGCCTGGAAGCAAGTCGATGCCCTCGCCCAGGCTCAATCGATTGGTGCGTACTCATCTTGCGGCCGGACGTTCGTTAGTTTCGAAACTGACAGCGCAAATGGCACCAGTATACCTATCCATCTTCATCATCCAATGCTTCAACGTATGACTCCCAAGTACCTCCTGAGATATCACACCCGGCTCACCGTCGCTCCCACACAGGTCTTCGCCGTCAAGGCCAAATTCCGCTTCCCCTTCGGCAAGGCGATCGTCGGGAACCTGTACAACTTTGCTGGCATCCTGGGCGGCGCGGCCCTCGGCATGTTCATCATCTACACTCCCCCATTGCACGTCGTCTTCGGGGGCACCTTCCGCCTGTCGCCGCTCTACTGGCTCATCCCAGTCGCCTTCGGCGTGCTCCTGCTCGTGTGGGCGAGTATACGCGTGCTCCTGATGCGCAAGAGCATCGAGCAATCCCGCGTTAAAGATATCAAGGGCTTGATGATGTGTACGTCTTTTTGCTTTCCGCCTTTCGCGGGAGGCGTCGGACATGCATGCTGACTGAAGTCTGCTTAACCTGTTTTTTAGTCCCCACGATGAGGACGATGAGCATGCGATCCAAGCACTAATGCCCCACATTCAATTCTAGCCCACCATAGAATCTAGGAAGCGATGACGAAGCAACCAGTTATGACGGACACACTAACGATGCGCCTTTGGACGACAATCATGTACTACAGTTTGCCCGCCTTGTACAAGTAACTTTCAGGATTTTCTCTCCTCGCTGGAATCATTGGCATTTTCGACATGACCACAACATGAGACGACGAAAGCAGCAAGATATAGGGAACAGGACTTGCCCAAGAAACCGTGACGAAAGCAATGCATCCGAGCAACGATGCACGGCAATAGAACCCGCGAACTACTAACTGACAGAGCCCCCAACTGGGGATGTTCCACTTCTCTTCTCCCCCAGCGATCGACCGCACCCGCATGGTGTGCTCCAACGAGCCAAGGCCCCCCCCCCCCCCGGCGCATCTGGGAGGGCGAGGTGCGCATTTCTCGGCGGATGCTCGGTGGGAGACATTTCCCACCCTGGTTCGGCCAGCCAAACCCAGGTGATAGCATAGCAATGCCTATATGCATCACCCCTGGGCAGAGCCCTGTCAGGTACGCGGTATGTCCTGGAGAGAGGTTGACGGGGGGCATTGCGCTTGGTGTCGTAGAAGTCGAGGAAGGACTGGCCACATGGGGCCATGCTCCCCATCCAAAGTTCGGATGACGTACGGAGAATCGTGGGACGGACGCTGTAGACATTCGGTCGGTCCGGCTGAGGCTTGACCTAGAGTTGACGTGATAGTACATATATATGACGTCCAGTTGCATGCGGAGACGACGCGGCAGGCGGGAATGCAAGAGGCGGGGAGGAGGAAGTGTGCTCCTATTACGCAGACGCCACCTTTATCGACGACCTCCTGCGCCATACGCGCGTATCCGTGGAGATATGCGTCCAATGTGTCCTCAGTGGCGCCAACCGTGAACTAAAACTCGCGCAGCTCATCCGCGCTCGAGGGTTTATGACCAGGAATAGCGCTCAACAGCTATTCAACATCATTGCGGGGTGCAATAAGTGCCTTATCGCTGGCTTGAAATCCATGGCATTCGCTCACGACCTGAGCCCTCCATGTGGCGCGCAGTGGGAGAAGAGCTGGAGGCGCAGTTGAATATGGAATGACGTAATGGAGTTCATCGGGCGCTTGAATTGCCTAACTCGTCCGTATGCCCACTGCCGCCACAGCTTAGAAGTCAGGTTAAAGTATACTAGTTATCGAGTAAGGAGGACCGATTGTGAGCGCACGAGTAGGTACAACACTACATAGCACTTCGGCCCAGGGGAAATTTCAAAACCGGAGGGAAAGAAGTATCATGTACTAGGTCCCCAGTCAGTAGGTCGCCTATATACCTGCCGACTTTTACCTGCGTACAACGACGACACAACTGACAAAGAATATCACTTGAGCTACTTTGGCGTCGAACCACAGAAAACGCGGAGAAATAAGAACCGATTCTTAGGGAGCGAGGCTGACTTTGAGGACCATCTCGGGCTTCGGGCTCTCGTAGCTGGCCGACGGGAACGAGATGCCCGCGAAGTTCCACACGAAGGGCTGCTCCGAGAGCTCGAACTTGAAACGGGAGAGGAGCAAGCAGAGCACGACCTCTAGAACAGACGAAAGACCGGGTCAGATTGAGACATCGTACATCCTGCATGCGAATGGCGGACGCACTCATTTCCAGTTGCGAGAACTTGAAACCGCTGTATCATTGTCATCCAGACAATGCCATAGTCAGTTCTATTCTATCCGCCATCTGCCGCAGTAGCAACTCGGAAGCAACTTACATGCACGCGCGTGCCCCCGCGAGGAACGTCATACTATGATCGCCAGCGTCGGACGTTAGTGAGTTACAACCACCAGCACATCCCAGTGTGCGTCGGAGCGGACAGGATAAGTACTCACAGATTCGCATATATTCCGGGCATATGCGCCTCCTCGACCGACTTGGGCAGCGGCTCGAGCCAGCGCTCGGGCTTCCACTCTAGCGCGTCCTCGCCCCAGACAGCCTTGTTCCTGTTGCACGCGGGGAGGTTGGAGATGACGATCGTACCTTTTGGGATGGGGATCTCGCTCATGATCGTCCCGTCGCCGCCGCAGAGCGGCTGCGAGAACGGTAGGACCGCGTCGTTCTTCGCCCTAGCGTGCGGTCGTAAGAGTCAGTCATTTCATGTCCATCAGTAGGTGGAACTCGGGTGGTGGTAGTGGCCATGACTTACTGTCTGATCGAAATGTTCGCTGGGGCATACCTAGAGACAAATCAAATCGCGGTTTGAAAACAAATACAAGCCACTTACAGGCGCAGCGTCTCGCGACAGACCACGTCGAGGTACGGCAACGCAGAAAGCTCGTCATACGGGATCTCCAGGCCGTACTGGTCGATTGCTGCGCGGATCTCCACGCGCAGCCTGTCCTGGACGTCTGGGTGAAGACAGAGCAGATGGAAGATGCGCGAGAGGGCGTTTGACGTGGAATCTACCCCGGCCAGGATGAACATGCTAGAGTGGCGGAGAAACGGGTGAGCCACTAACAGACGAGTACGCGGGAGATTGAATGAGGGACACATTTCATCTGTGCGAGCAGCTCGCTATCGGGAAGCCGGTCCTCGTCCGCAGCCTTCATGTTCTCTTTGACTGTCGCCATCATCGTCGTCAGGAATCCGTCTAATGAAGAGTGAAAGAAAATCACGCACGGAGGATACTCAGCATATCCTTGCCCTCACCGATAGCGAGGAGCATCTCCTGGTCTCCCCGCTCGATCGCGGCCTTCTTCTCGTTGTATATCTCCAGCGAGCGGTGGTGCATGACGTCGCTGATCGTCTTGATGCGCTGGACTGACTTGATTGGCAGGCAGTCCAGGAGGAACCTGCGGAAATGCGGGGGACCGAGATTAACGACCAGGGGCACGAACACCCTCACCCATTGAGCATCTAAAAAGGCGGGCCTGAAAGGAGGAGAAGCTCAGCCGTGGACGCAGGATGATGACAGAGCTGGGCCGTGATACGCACACGAACGACTTGACGGCCTCCGCAAAGTCGTTGTGAACTTCCTCGACGAGGGGATCGAAGGAGTAGCCCATCATGCCCTGTCCGACCAGCTCGAGCGCAGTGCGCCCCATCCATTCCAGAACGTCGAGGTCCTTTGGGCCATCCTTGACCTGGCGCTCGATGGCGGTCCTCAGCTAAAACCCAGACGCAGACATTCAGTCAGATTGATCTCAGAAGAGTAGGAAGCGGGACTACAAATCACCTTGCCAGCGACGCTGTAGAATATCGGAGACAAGCCGCGCATATGGGCGATGGAAAATGCCGGGTTGAGGAGCTTGCGCTGCCTCCTGTGCTCTGGCCCGAAGGCTGCGAGCAGACCAGGTCCAAAGATCAAGCGGGCAGTCCTGTGGGGCGCGTGTGATGTGGTCAGGACGCAGCCACGATGACTTGTGAGCAGCATGAACATACAGCATGATCTGCAAACCTCTATCGTAGCTGTCCTGGTCTTTGACGTGGATCGAGTACAGGGCCCTGGGATCAAACGTATGTATCATTCTGGACTGGAAGGCAGCACGCCGTTAGTCTTTGGCAGAATGGAACATAAACGGAAACCTACCCCGAAGAAGCCATGAAGCTTTGATACAGGCCCATAGGTTTCGATGAGGCTGGTGATGAACTCCTCATTGTGGCGGGCGAATAACTGACCAATGTTTCCTAGAAAGTTTCGGAGTAACGTCATATCCCCTTGCCCTATGATATGTAAGTAGAGATTCGGACCTGAGAAGAAAGAGGCGGATTGGGGCCCTGGAATATTGTCAACCGTCGTCCGTAGAATATAGGGGCTGACGAGGCGCCACAGGAGAAGGACGATGGCAAGGACGACGGCGATGAAGAGTGGTTGGGCCATGTCAGAGACTGAATAATGCTGAAGGAAATTGGGCCAGGTTCAGCCTGTGAGGTGCAAAGAGCAGTGGTAGGTGAATGGAGTTACTGACCCACATGTTGAATGTTCCACTGCTGGCAGGTGAAGTGCATTTATTTGTATGGGCTACATGTCCGCCGCGGCCGAGGGCCAATGTTTCGCAGAGTTTGCGACTGAAGGTGTCGAAAGCAAATACGTTGACTTTGTGTCTCTCAGTGGGATGGTGGACGAACAGGAAACAGAGGCGGATCCTCCTCCGAGCGCCTGACCGGCCAACCCCGAGCAGCCCCGTGCGGGGATATAAGCTTAGTACGTCCACTTCAACCGCTGTATAAATGGAGCGAACGGGTCATTGGTGGCACCCTCTTCCATTTGGTTTTATGTCTATGGTGGTGTAAATTACGCTGGATGGCGGTGATAATATATCGGGATGTACTAGTTCAAGTCCGTGTAGTCCGTTGTGATAAGCAATCCTGACACTCGGATGACACAGCCAACGCATAAATAGCAGGTGGGGAAAGAGTGGCACGAACGTATATACTAATACTATAGGGCGAGGGACAGTAGGTAGGTGGTACAACCACCAGAAACTAGGAGGTACATGTATTGGGAGCATGGACAGAGCGCAGTCGCACTGCAAGGGACGCCTGCGCCCAGAGACAGCGGTACGTATGTGTGCATGTCCGGCAGGAGATACGAGCAAGTAAGAATCGCGTACGAATCTCGTACGGCCCCGCTATCTGCGGCGAACTTGTACCAGTCCTGCGACGATCCGGTCCTTCCGTTCTGCGGAATATACACGTGTGGTTGGGGAGCGTTTGTGCCGGTCAAGTCATGCGGTGGATACGCTTTCAGCCGACTCTGTCGCAGTCGAGCCATCGCTCGCCGTGGTCGTCGCAGAATCTGTCGCGGTCGATGCGTCGCTCGTGGCAGTCGCGGTCGTGCTGTCGTCAGTAGTGGTGGCATCCGTCGCCGTCGGGGTAGCACTGTCCGTCGCCGTGGGCGTAGCACTGGCTGTCACGGTGTCCGTGGTGCTGTCCGTGGCTGTAGCCGTGGAGGTCGCGGTGTCCGTCGCAGACGAAGAGTCCGTAGTAGTCGCGGAGTCAGTCGTGGTGGCCGACGTAGAGTCGGTAGCGGTCGCGCTGTCGATGGCCGTGGCACTGGCACTGCCAGTCGCGGTTGCGGTCTCCGTGTCGGTCGCGGTCGCGGTCACACTATCGGTGGCCGTCGCAATGTCGGTGGCACTGTCTGTGGCAGTCACAGTATCCGACGCGGTGGCCGAATCCGTGGCCACAACCGTAGTGCTATCCGTGGTAGTCGGGATAGCGGACGAGCCTCTAGCGGGCCCAAAGCCCGAAGGGAAAGGGCCGCCACGATGGTGACCACTCGGGCCTCCAAAAGGGTCTCTGCTCCGCCCATCAGGGAAGCCGCTGGGACCGCCAAAGGCGAACGCAGCCGCGCTGGGCGACCCAGAGGGGAACGCGGTGGGGAATCCAGAGGGTGCAGACCCCGATGGGAAGTCTGAGGGGGCGGCGCCGGAGGGGAAACCGGCAGGTGCACCAGAGGGGAATCCGCTTGGGGCAGCAGAGCCTGAGAGGAAGCCGCTTGGGAAGCCGGAGGGGAAGCCGCTGGGGACGCCAGATGGGAAAGCGGAGGGGAAGCCGGAGGGCATTCCGCTGGGCGCGCCCGAGGGGAACGCTGTGGGGGCGGCGACGACGCTGGTCACGACGGAGGACACGTCTGGTACGGGGGCGGCAGCAACTGTGCGAGACCATATTGAACGAGCTGTGTGGGGGATTCTGTGCATAGTAGTGCTCACCTCGGCCAACAAGGGCAGCCACGACGAAGTTGAGCAGATGCATCATCTTTTGGATGTGTTCGAGGATAGCTACAAACGAATGCCTTACGAGGGAATGTGCACTGCACGAAGGAAGGATGATTAAGAAGAGGATGAAGGACTGACTGTTGAGAAGCAGCGACGGCCGACAGAGGGGTTTTATATGTTTGCATAGCGCTTCCTCGAGGGTCGCCGTGAGTCGCACTGGCAGCCGGGGCGAACAGCGTACTACTCTCCTATCTGCATCTGCGCAGCCGATTGGCCGACGCGCGGATCGTCAGAACGGGTCCGTATACCCTAAATTCCATATGCATCAGCACTGGTGCCTTCCTGTTGGTTTCGAGTCCCACCCACATTTGTCGGCTGTGACCTCCTCCGGTTGACGTCACCACCCTCTGAGGCCCTACTCATACAAGGACCTCTATCATCCAAACAACGACTGTGGCGAGATACAGTACAATCGAGTTTCAAAGAGAAGTTGGAGCGCGTTCAGGACCTACAAAGGCAGATTATGCACCCAAGGTTACTCAGTCCTTTGATGGGGGTAGGGCCGCGACGACTGCGCACCTTCTGGAAGCCCGGTGTCCTACACGGATTGCGCAGCTGGAGGGCCTGAGTGCACGGGTTCCTGCTTTGCGGTTGAACTGCCGTGGGAATTGTCATGTTCGCTGCTGAGGAGGATGGGGTTACGAACCTGGACCTCTTCGCGGTGCTGAACGGACCATAGTGCCATCTGTCGGAGTTCGCCGACGCCTGCGGCCGAACTTTTACCAAACTTTACCCCAGCGCCCGAAGCCTGAACTACAACACAGTAGCAGAACCTTGTTCAGAAGATGACTGAAAATACTCCAATTGCTTGACAGCATGGCTATAGGTTCTTGCAATATGTGCATCCTTCCCTCTAGTTGTGCTCTCAAGCCGTCACTGATTTATTTCAAGTTGCGGAATCCTCACCCGCAGCGACCGCGACCGTCGCGCGAGCTATCACAGCCCGCAGCTCGAGGTGACTGTGCCAGTGAGGGTTCGCATTGCCATTGGATTTCGCAGTACCATCCTGTTTTCCTTGATTTCCGCGCCGGGGACCTGAATGGTTTGTTATAAGAGGAATTACCTGTGATCTCAGGCTCGTTGTACAGACTTACCTTCGCCGATGAGCACAACCTGTCCAATACCCAATATCGTTTCAGGCATCCCGCATTCGTAGACCCGTAAGTGCACTCACCGGGGGCTGTGGTACGCCATACGTACGAGACGGTGACGAGAGTCGAAAAAATCATCGTAGCCATGACTGCCTTGCTGCGGAGTCTGCGGACAGGGCCAGTGGAGCGTGTCGGCGATCCTCCTCTGGACGACTCGGAGCCTGCGCAGCACTCACCCGGTTCCCGTCTTCTACGTCACCGTGACGGCGATGGTGCCAGCGATAGACAGTATTGCCTCCCGAGCTCGCCTGGGTCGACCAGTCCGATCCACAGCTCTCGAGGGCATGGTCCAGCATTCAAGCTCTTGTTACGGCCAGTGCTAGTCGATGTAGTCGCTGACCAAACGAGCTGTTTCTGTGTTGAAATATGGTACCTTGCGGTCCTTGCCTAGAGGGGGAGCAGTCGAGCAATGTATGCGTCTCGACGATCTTGATGACAATGACTTACCATTCAGTGCGGCGTACGCAACAACATTGCTTGTTCCATCTCCCTCGGTCTTGAAATTAGTGATGGGCTGAAGGCTCAAACGTCCCCGGCCAAAGGCTCCGATATCACGCCTTTGCACAGCAAGCCACCCCAAGGGCCTAAGAGATGCTTTAGGTGGAGATGGAACCTGGTGCGAGAGTCGAGACGCTAAAACAAAAACAATAGTGACATCCTTTGTCGCTCAACGATGGATCCGTACCTTCCTACTTATTTGAAGTTGGAAGCCGACTTGAAGCTCGACTCTTGCCTTCCGTGGTTGCCAACAGCGCACGCCAAACTAGCCATGGCGTGTGTAAACAAGGTGTCATAAGAAATCGTAATCGAAACATAAGTCGGCGCTAGTAGGATACAAGAATTACACGACGAAGCAACCATGGTATAAGAAGCCGAGAGAGACGCGTCCAGAGAACATAGCGAGGAAGAGGAGACAGTACACGGTGCTATTGCCATTGCTATTGCGGGTGTTGCAAATGATGATGGTGATGAAGATGGCGGACATGAGGAGGGCATAACGATAGCGTGAACAGAGACGAGAGTGAAAACCTGCGCGCGAACGATGACGTCCGCTCACAGCTCGTCGTCCGTGACCTCCTCACCGCGCTTCTTCCGCGCCATGCGCTCCTTCTTGAGCTTCCGCGCCTCCGACGATGTCAGCTTCTTGGTCTTCTTCGTGTCGATCTTGTTCCCCATCGCGTCGAACTGGTCCTCGTCCTCTCCGTCCTTCTTGTCGATCCGCGGGCCCGAGCCTTGGCCCTCGACCCAGTTGTGGCCCGACGCCTCGAGGCGGCCGTCCCGCATCGCCCACACCTCCGTGCACAGTGACTCCGAGAAGTCCCGGTTGTGGGTGATGACGAGGACACCTCCCTCGAACTCCTTGAGCGCCTTGATGAGCGCCGCGAGCGACTCACGGTCGAGGTAGTTCGTCGGCTCGTCCAGGCAGATGATGTGCGGCCGGCGCCAGGTGGCCGCGCCGAGTACGACCTTCACCTTCTGACCACCAGAAAGACCGCGCATCGAGTTGTGCGAGACGAACTCGGCCTCGAGACCGAAGTCAGCGAAGTGCTTCTCGATCTCGCGACGGACGAGCGGGCGGAGGAGACCGAGGCGCTGCGCCTCGCGGGTGTCGACCTCGAGGACCTTCTTCTCGAAGCCGCGCTTGATGAGGTCGTCACGCGGCAGCCAGACGTTCTCCGAGGATGAGAGGTTCTTGAACGACACCTCGTACTCGTACGACTGCTTGAGCTTCTTGCGGGCGACGATCTCCTCGATGATGCGCTTCTGGCCCTCGACGACGACGATCGAGCCGTCCTTCATCTTCTTCTCCTCCTCCTCAGTGATCTGGCGCGACGCCTTCATCATCTCCTCGAGATCCTCACCCGTCTGGTAGCGCCAGAGCATGTATTCGAGCGGGGTCTTGTCGAGGTGGTTGTCGATGTGGTGGAAGGCGTGCTGCGCGACGTAACCGATGACCAAGTTGGGGTGCTTCCAGGTCTCACCGCCCTTGTTCGGCTCCATGTCGCCAATGAGAAGCTTGACGAGCGTGGACTTGCCGGAACCGTTGGGGCCGAGGACGGCGACACGCGAGGAGAGCGAGACTTGGAGGGTGATGTCGTAGAGCTGCTGGACGGCCTGCGTGGGGTACTGGAAGCCAACCTTACGCATCTTGAGCAGCGACTTCTCCTTGGTCTTGACACCCTCGAGAAGAGGAGGGTCGGGGAGCTTGAACTGGTAGTCCTCCTGCGCCTCGAGCGTGTAGTAGGAGCGGGCCTCAGGGACGGCCTTCATGAACGCTTCGAGGTTGCCACGGTAGCGCCTGAGCTTGAAGCGGTTCAAGTGGAGGACGTCTGTGATGACGTTGTTGAGGAAACCGGAGTCGTGCGAGACGATGATGGACGTGCAGGTGGTGAGGCTGGTGAGGTAGTTCTCGAGCCAAGCGATGTTGACGACGTCCAAGTGGTTAGTCGGCTCGTCGAGCAGAAGGATGTCCGCGCGGAAGAGCATGGCACGGGCAAGCGCGAGCTTCATCTTCCAACCACCGGAAAGAGAGCCGATCGAGGACTTCTGGCGCTCATCGGTGAAGCCGACGGACGCAAGGGTCTCGATGATCTCCTCGCGGGTTGCCTGGATACGCTTGTCCGAAATGATGAAGTCGAGAATCGTGGTGTCCTCCTCGCTGCCGTCGATGTCATGCTCGACGTAGAAGGTGCGGACCTCGTCGGGGGAAGGGAAGCCCTCGACTTGACTGTGAACGTATATGGGTAAACATCGTACTCGGAAGCAGAATGCAGAAAGTTAACGTACCCGTTGGTGATCGCACGCATGAGGGTGGACTTCCCGGTACCATTGCGACCGCAAAGACCGTAGCGGTGACCACGCTTGAGACGAAGGCTCGCGGTGTTGAGCAGGATCTTGGCACCGTACGCGAGCGAGAACTGGCAGTTGCACAGGTCCTCGCCCTCCTCCTCGTCCTCAGCGTCGTCGGCCTCATCGTCCTCCGCAGACGCCGACTTGACGGCCCACTCGTTGGCAATGGTGTTGGCATCAGGCGACGAGGTGATGAACGTGAGGTAGGGGATGAGCGTCTGCCACTCCGAGACGTCGAAGTTCTTCTGGTTGACAAGGTTCGCGGCGAGCTGCGCCGAGTAGACGGCAGCGACGTTGGTAGCAGAGGGGACGGGGTTGGCACCAGCCTTCTTGTACAGAGCCACGAGGGACGAAGCGAGGGACTTCTCCTCCGCCAGCTTGAGAGGCGGGAGGTCGGAGCCGTCGCCGGTGGGGACCTCTCCGACCTGGCGGAGGGTCGCGATGGCGCGAGCGACGACACCACGGGCCTCGGGGTCACCGATGACGGACTCGATCTTGATGAGGCCAGGGAGAAGCTTGGGGATGAACGGGCGGACGGTCACGGCCGAGTCGACGAGCTTGGCCATGTTGTCGATGATGACCGCGACCTTACGCTTGGTAGCGGTGAGCTTCTCGGTGAGACCACGGGACAAGAGGGGGACCATGAGCGAGAGGGTGGGGGAGTCTACTTCTGAAACGAAGGTGGTAGCCGACAGGAGGGTGATCGTGTTGGGGACCTCCTCGACGGGGTTGATTAGAGCCTTGATGAGGGCGGGAATAAAGCGTTCTATGTCCTTGTTCGAGACGAGAGCAGTGACCTTTTCGAGCGAATCGCGGGCCGCCTTCTTCACGTCCGCCTTGGTGTCCCAGATCGCCTCCGAGAGGACGGGGACGATCTCAGGCGTGAGCTTAGCGGTCTGCGTGGGGGCGGAGGCGACAAGCTGGTTGAGCGCGACGAGCGCGCCCGTCTTGACCTGCCACTTGCCGGCGGTCTTGATTTCGTGAAGAAGGGCGGGCAGGACGAGGCCGGCCGCCCATGGGTTCATCCCCGCGACGTAGGCCTTGACAGCCTCGACGGCAGCCGTCCGGACGGCGGGCATCTTGTCGGCGAACGTCTCGATGAGCGCCGCGTAGACACCGGAGGTGATGAAGAAGGGCTCGAGGGCCTTCACGGCAGGGGTCGCCGCGACGGCCTTGACGGCGCTGGCCGCACCCTCGCGAGCCGCGGGGGACTTCTTGTCGCCAAGGGCCTTGACGACGGCATTGGTGAAGCCGACGGACTGGACAGCCGAGGGGCCTTCCTTTTGGGCGAGGGCGACAAACTGAGCAGACGCAGCCTCGCGCGTGGCCTTATCGGCAACGAAGAGTCCGGAGACGTCGTACTGGCCGGCGGCGGGGGCGACGGTAGCCTTGAGGGAGGCGGGGTCGGGGATGGAAGAGGGGGCAACAGCAGAGACGGCGGGCATTTTTGAGATCTGGGCGGCAGATTGGGGCATTGAGGGCTTGAACGGGACGCAGGAGACAGATGGTGTATTCACCTTAGGAGTGATACGTATAGATTTGTCTAGGTCTACCGGGGTAGGGGGCGGTCGGCGACGAAACGCAGGAAAAGGTCGTCAAGGACGGAGATCACTCTATTTTCTATGTGGCCGAAGCCTGCAGAGAGGGTATCAGGATCGGCGTCGACGGGGGGGAGAGCTCGGAGGAGACGCACCGTTCTATGAGACAAAGAAGAAAAAAGAAGAAAACGGAGTGGGGGATAGAGTTGCTTGCTGTTGCTTAGCTAGTTTATATATCCTCTCCGTTACTCGGCGGAGTCCGAAAAAAAAGAGATCCCACGTGGGGATCGGGGCATCAAGCGCCGGTGCCCGGCCGGTGCAGTGCGGGGCATCCGAGGGCATCTGACCCTCGCCCCCTCGGATCCCCCGGCATTCACAGCCCTCGACCCCGCCTCGGAGCAGCCTGGCACGCTCGATCCCGAGTCCGCCGTGTACACGCACGTTCGAGCCTCCGAGAAATTCGCCGTCGGCGACGTCGCATTACGAGCACAAGCACATACACGACCTGGGGTTGGAGCTACCAGAGACAGTCCAAGCCACGTCCGACGCCTCGCTTATCTCTGCCCCTACTGCTTCTCGTTCAGGTGTGCGAAACTCAATGGCATGAATTGCTGTGTGTGGCACATCACCATCAGCGACACGTTCCCCGTACAGAACCCCAGAGATGAACATCGATCACTCACGTAGCCGCCCGCCTCATAGTGCTTGCTGTTCGCTTCCACCCAGTGCAGACGCAGCGCATGCAGGAACGCCGACAGACCCTAAGCAATCCGAATCCGTATGTGTCCCGGTCAGTCACTACCCCGAGCAGGTCCCCCGGCAGCATGAGCAACGCACCTCCATGACACACAAGATGGCGATCGTCATCGTCAGCCACAGCACCCCAACGACCGCGAGCGCGATCGCCCCGAGCACGCCCTCCATCCCGAGCACCTTCGCCAACGTCATGTCCCACAGCACCTCGGAGAGCTGCGCGTGCGCGAGCGAGAGCGCCCACAGCCGAAGGTACGACGCCGTGTGCGACACGCATCCGAGACAGAACTCAATCGTGTGAATGACTTGATGCACGACAACCTCGCCGAAGTCGTGTTGCTCCTGCAGGACGACGGACGTAAGCGTAAGACCGCTGTGAAATGGGGTCGCTTCAGATAGACGCAACGGATGTCCACTTACGTGCTCGTCCTCGTCGTTCGCTTCGACGATCGCCCTGCCGTTTCCCTCCTCCTCGCCTTCGAGGTCGACGTCCTCCGCGTGGCGCGGCGCTTCGTCGCCTCCCAGCCCGATATAGCCTTGCCCGTGGATCTTCTGCATCTCCTTGTACTGCAGATACGGCTTCGAGATCAAAAGCCAGGGCACGCACACCCCGGCCATCATCAGCAGGATAACTTGCACCGTGCTTTGCCCGGGGTACAGCTGCGATTCCGGGTCGACAACTCCAGGCGTGAGGACCATCCCGATCAACATGTTGAGCAGGGATGGGGCCTGCGTAGACGCCTTGGACCAGTCGACGCTCCACTTATAGATGATGCAGATGACGAGGTAGCCGAAAATGGACTGAAGGAAGATCATCGAGGGGATAAAGTTGGTATAGATGTCCGAGTAGCGCTTGAAACGAATGTGGTTGGGGACTTGCAGACAGAGTGCAAACGTCATCTGCAGCCGGCGTCAGCCCGATCGGCCTCGGAGGATGATAAGCACCAATACAGTACGTACGTGAATGACCCCGAGAACGATGGACAACTTCATCTTGTACGAGTTCGTGAATATAAGCTGGTTGTCAGCGCCGTGCCAGGCCGGATCGAGCCCGAACGGATAGGTGTGCCCGTTCGAGTATGCGACAACCGGGTCGTCGCCGTGGGCTGTCGGCCAGTCCCAGCCAGAGTGGAAAATGTGCAGCGACTTGGAGAAAATATCGTTGTAAAGGAACCCGGTGTACATCGAGAACAGGCCCATGAGCAAAATGATGTATCGGCCGCTGTGATTGGAGCAAGTTAGCGCTCCGAAGAAGGTACACCAAAACGCCTGATACGCACAAGAAGAACGTGCCCATAATCTCGCCGAGATCGGCCTTGCCCAACTTCTTCTCGAACATTATCATCGCCAGCGCGGCGAGGAAGAGGATGAAGCCGTGGCCAATATCGCCGAACATGACGGCGAACAAGAACGGGAACGTGATCACGGCGAACAGCCCAGGGTTGGCCTCCTGGTACGTTGCCACCCCATACGCGTCCATGATGGCCTGGAAGCCCTCGGTAAACTTGTTCGTGCGGTGGAACGTCGGTGGCGTCCGGTTCGTGCGCAGCTCGTGAAGGATGGGCGGGACATTGGTCCCAGACTCCTCCTAGACCCAGCAAATCAGCATGTTCACGAGGCTCGCAACCACGATGATATCAGCGTACCGTGGCGTGGCGCAGGGCCAGCTGGATCTGGGCGATGTCGCGGGTAGGGCACCATCCCTCCGCGATAAGCGTCTTGCGGCGCACGTCATAGTTCAGGAGGTTGAGAGTCTCGTAGATGAGCTTCTCCTTCGCTACCACATCCTGCCAGCTCGCGAGGCTCTCGCCGATAGTCTGAAGCTCCGCTCTGCGGTTCGCGCCGGTGTTGTAAAGAACGATTTGGAGGTCCTCGAGACGGCCGGTGACCTCCCGCATTGAGTCCGCGCGCTTGTCCGCATTCACGTCAATGGGGTATAGGGTCGCACCCATCGATTCAGCGACCTTGCGGATCTTCGCGAGCAAGGCATCACCGTGCGCAAAGATGATGAAGACGTTCTTGCGGGTTTCAGCACCAGTGGTAGGGTCCACGAATGGTTCCTGAATATCAATGTAGTTCATGTAAAGGTTGCCCCGGAGAACCCGCCACAGAATCCGCTCAAACGTGGACAAGCGAGCACGGTCGATAGTACCAGTGACAAACCTAGTAATTCCGTTAGCATGTTCGCAATCGCAATAATCGACGGCCAAGCCCTCGGAATCGAAACTCCGTATTTCATGGCCCAGTTCTTACTGAGAGTGAGAACCCCTCACACGGCAACCTTGAAATCACAAGGATTTTATCCGCCCTTCCCTGTATAATAGGAAGGTACATAGATGGAACTGGTACCCAGCCATGGCTGAATCTAGCGTGAGACGGAGAAGTCTCTCATTCTAGAAGGGGCCGATAGAGGTTTGGTGGATGAATCTTCCCCAGCTAAGGCCGGGTATCGCGGCAAGGCTGAAGTAGTTCGACGGCTTAAGGCGGGTCAAGGCGAAAAGTGCGTGGGGTGGAACCAACGGAGCTCCAACTCTCCAGATGACGAACTCGCGAAGCAAAGGTGAAGAGAGGAGAAACTTACTCGAGGTCCAATTGGATGTCTCCGACCATGGAGTACTGGTGCTCCCGATCGTCGTGCTGAAGAAGGGGTGCCGAGCTGTCGTCCAAGGAATGGCGCACCTCGCTTTCGCGGATAGCGGCCTGCGTGTATGCCATTAGGAACTGCCCCACAACTGAATGTCTGTCCTAACTCACTTTCTCAAAGAAGACTGCGGTCTCACGCAGGACGTACCGTGCCTCGACAAGCTCCCGCAGACGCTCGCTGAGCAGCTGGTAGCTCTCATTCATCTGGGTCAGGCGGGCCTCGTGTTCGGTGAGCTTCACGTCCAGCTCGTCGATGGTCTGCGCAGCACGGGGCCCAACGGTCATGAGTGGTGCCGAGTCGTAAAGAGGGCGAATGGTAACGGGGTCCTTCTCCTTCTCGATTTGGGAGGCGAAGAAACGGACGCGGCGCGCCATCTCGTCGGTGCGGCGGATCTCACCAACGAAGGAGCGTTGGAAAGGATTGACATTGGGATTGAGCTGCGGGGAGCAAGAGCCCAAAAAAGGACGAGCACCGTTAAGAACCCGATGCACGACGGCCGTGTGGAATAATCCCAACTCACGTCTTTGAACTGAACATTTCCTAGCTCACCGAGCTCGGCAATGGTATCATGGGCGACCTCGGTGGGCACAATGAGCTGTACCAAGCTCATCTGCTCCGAGCCTGACATTGTGACGTCAGCTTCGTCATTTTCACACTAGGAGCAGAATACGCACGAAATAAGGTAGGATATTCGTCGCCCATCTCGAAATGTGGGCAGGAGGACGTCGAAAGGTTGGTGAAGGTCGAGCTCGATGGCGGCGGCGATGCCCCACCAAACTTGGCGCTATTTGGCGTGACCAAACAAATTAAGCGCCTGTGGGCGGGCGCAACGGCCCGGTCCCTCCTGCGGCAGCGGCAACGCTCATTCCCAGTCCATGGTCGCTGTCTCTCGAACCTCTTCCCAAACAATACGCCCTGGAAACTACCGCTGAATCCGCATTGGGACTGCTTTGTTGACGAAGAAAATCCCTGATGATGGCAGGCGAGGGTCATACCTGTTTTCGTCGTGCGATTGGTACCTCTGTGTACAATCGTCTGGAATTTACGACGATGGCGAACCTTGACCGAGTTCCAGTGGTAGTGGACTGAATCAATTGATTGTGTGAGTTTGTTTAATCGCATTTTCCTTCTTGCTGACTGTTACGCAGGTGTCTCTCTTTCCTGACTTGGAACTCGCGTTCACAAAGCAATGGCAACTTAGAGTTATCTGACCCGGCCATCTCGACCCCTCTGCCTGTCCATGAACTGCTGAGCCTGACTTCAACACCGAAGAAGATCAGCCTCCCATCGCGATCAGATGGCAGCGGTGACGAACTGCGCACTAGAAGGCACGACATGTGGTCAATCGCTACCATATGTTCAAAATCGACGAACACGACATGATCATCGTGTTTATCAAACCCAGAACTCAATGTACCTCCGAATGCGCCTGATTCTCTGCAAAAACACAGCGATAAGTATCTTCCAAGAAGCATCTTTGGAATCAGGCGGGTGTAGGACGCTGATGGTACAGAGCTGGAGTTTCTTCTGCTCAGATTCGGCAACGACTTCGTGATGTGTATCTCTTCCCTTCTCCATGATTCTCGCATCGCGGCTGACCTGGGCATCCCAGCTGTACCTGTGCGCACTGCGGAGGCAGATTGTGCACGTCGACATGAGGTGGCAGTGTCACAGTAAGTTAATTTGTGAAGACAGCCAACGGCTTTCAGGCGGACATACTACTTAGTGTCAGCAGCAGACAAATTGTACCAATGCGATGAGTCAGCCGTTCGTTTTGTGAGTAAAGGCAGACAGTACTTCTCCAGTTGCTTGTCATACTCATCCAGTTTCGTTCAATGGCTTAGACTAGCACCTCGCATCTTGTTCGAAGCATGTGAATGGCTATGCGCATACCACGGTGTTGCGCAATGTACCCACAATCGGACGATCTTCTCACATCGAAGGCTCTCCTCATCCCGCTCATAACGTTGAACATGATCACCGCTGGCATCCTAGCAACTCTTTCATGCATCTGTTTCAACCTATAAGATCCACATGCCTCAACTCAGTCCCGTGCCTGGACAAGTGCGACCCTGCCAGATCCAACATGATGCATGACGGTTGCCACTATTACTTCACAAAGTTGCAAAATGCAGGCACCCTCCTTAACCCCGTCTGGCCAAGTGCAGTGGATATCCATGGGAATCCTCCCTGGACCCTCTTGCGACCCTCAGCTGCAAGTGAAAATTGGCATCGGGGCCAAATTTTTTTCCCAGATTTCCGTTCAGATCGATCCCGACCCCGGAGCCGTTTCCTCCGAGTCCAGGTTCGATGTCCGACTTGTTTAACGTCGTGGTGCAGTAAGCTCACGGTGCGCATGCCCTGCGTCGACCCTGACGCAAACCGTAAAAAAAAACCGACTCCGCCCCTGTTGGCTGCGGAACCGTGACCACTTTGCCGAGCACCTTGCTCATCGTCATCGTGCTCAGGCTCCTCGGAGTCGGACATTCCCGGGTATGAACTTCGCCGCGGGAAGGATATGTATCGCAGTATCGGCGTCGGCGCAGCCAATTTCGCCAGTTCCTTGCGTCCGACCCGAAGACAGCTTGAGTTTGTCTGACTAACAGCTGGACGCGCCGGTGCTTGCCCACCCGAACCCACCCTACTTTTCGGCACGGCTCAGTCCTCTGCCGGAGCGCGACGCATGTATGTGTAGAAGCGCCAAGAGGCTTCGATAATCCAACTCGAGGCATGCCCAGGCATGGAAGGACGAGTCGGACGGGATATATGATTGGGTAAGCAGTGGTTATGCATGCGCAGGCGGTCTATGCAGGTATTGTATGTACTGTAGTAAAAGCGTGAGGAGAACAGTAGATGGAGCTAATCGATACAGGTTCGCAAACAACGGGGGTCGGACACAACACATGTACACGTAAGATCACTGGAAAGTCCGGGGCTTGGCAGAGCAAAAGCAGAATAGAAACGAGAGAGAGAGAGAGAGTTCGTGAGAATTCGAAGTGGGGCGCACCGTCCCGGGAATCCCAAGAATGAATAAACCGCGTCAATAGAGGCCTGAGAACGACGAGGGGCGGACGGGCGCGGGCGGTGGTGCGAACCGCCGCGCCTACTATACAGCGTAGGGCACCTAGGTATAATAATCGGGGATCCGAACTTCGCACAACCTTACATGCATCAGGACCCAGTGAAGACGAGTCAACAGCAGAAGGACACGAGGGACAGCGATGAGAGATCATGCGATGGCAGGAACGTATGGCCGACGTGACACGGCTCGATCCTCTTGCACCCTAGCAGCATAGCTGCCTGATTGAGAAGTGAAGTGAGCGACGAAGGGGCGGTGGGTGAGGATCGACGGCAGAGAAGTGACGTACCAGCCACCGGGAAGAGCTGCCCTAGCCGCTGCAGCGCGCCAACGACGGTGTCGATCTGCTGCTCCAACACCTCGACGGCCGTGGGGAGATTCTGCTGGGGCATCGCGAGCACGCGCAGGTACACCTCCGCCGCCGAGCGCCAGGCCGTCTACAGAAACAGAAACAGAAAGAGGGAACACCCGCGGAGAAATCAGAACCGCTGTCGATCCGCACAGCAAGGAGGAGCGCAAGCGCAAGGACGTACGCTAATGATCGGGCACAACGTGTCGTAGTCGTTGTCCCTCAGCTGGCGCACAAGCCCGGTCATGGCGTTTGCCGCCCAGAGGCACCGCTGGTACGACTGCGGGTGGACCTCGAGATCCTCGCGATGCAGGTGGATCGTCGCGGCGTACATCGCGGTCTGCAGCGCCAGGTAGTCGCCGTTGGACACGAACGGCACCGGGAACTGCTGCGAGTGCAGGTGCGAGAAGTACTGCGACACCGACATCTCGAGCGAGTATCTGCTATCCTCCTTCGCCGGTGCTAGCGCGCCCAGGAGTCGGAGTCAGGACGACGTATCATGCGGAGAACGAGGGGACGGGGGGGCGGGAGGGGGGCGTACTCACAAGCAGAGAATCGCGCCGACCGCTCGAAAAGGGCGATGGCCTTGACGCGGAGAGCCTGCTGGCCGGACGACCCCGAGAGGTGCGCACCCGGGAACGCCTGCAGCATGCCATGGTCCAGCGGAGGCTGGCGATCGAACCGACAGACAGAGCATCACAATCTCAGCCTCTCCGTTTCTACCGCGAAACCCAGAAGAAACGAGCCACACACCTCCGGATCGTCCGGGATCGCTATCGGCCATATCGTCGTTATCCGCGAGCGGGGGTGGTCGTCGTCCGGCAGCGCGGTGGGCAGCCCCGTGGCGACGGCCCAGGCGCGGTCGACGGCGAAGATCTGCCAGAACGCCGCTATCCGCTCCGCGTACTCGACCTCGTCGAGCGGCGGGCAGAGCGGGACGGTCGCCTTGAGCGGGGCGGGGGCGTCGCTGCGCTGGAGGTACTGGAACGGCTCCTTGGACGAGATCTGGTGGAGGCCGAGCCCGATGGCGAGGCGCGCGGCGATGGAGGAGTGGTAGTAGCCCTCGAGGGAGCGGCCGTGCCAGAAGAAGTAGCAGGCGAGGAGGCAGGACGCCTGGAGGACGTGGACGATGCGGTCTGAGTTTTGGAGGGCGTCGGAGATGCCGCGGAGGGATCGTTTGAGGAAGTGTGGCTCGAGCTCGGTGAGGGGCGGCGAGCGTGAGAAGTAGCAGGCGAGAAGGTAAATGGCGTCGACCAGAGATGGATGTGGTTTCCGGGCAGATGGAAGGAGTAGCGCGGCTTTGAAGCGTCCTATGTGGACATCAAACGAGCACTGATGCCGATGTGCGAAAAATATGTCAAGCCTATTCGGCACACGAAGTTAGCGTTCCTATGCTCCTTGTGGGACCGGTACGAAACGCAGGCGTACAGCATTTGCTTGTTCTCGCAGAAGACGTCATTTTCCCACCAGTCCAGAGACGGGCCGGGAGAAGACTCGTGTAGAATACTGGAGCTTGGATTCGGACATCGGGCGAAGAAGTCATCTACAAGAGACGGCGGGACGTCCAAACCATCGCCAGACCAGGGCAAACCTCCCGAGCCCACAGAGTCCGAAAAATCAGGGAAGAGCGACCCTTCATCAAACAGTGGGAACGCATCGCCGTTGCCTAGGTATTCTTCAGGGGTATTGAACACGGAGGCGGGGTCGAAGGGAAGGCCGAGCTCCGACTCTAGAGGGAGAAGGCGGGAAAACGGGCACGCCCGCGGGGTGCATTCAGCCCGGGGTCGAGTGCGGATACGCGAGCAAGGGTGGACGTACGAGAGAGGTTCAGGGACAGCCGGTCCGTCTGGGGAGATTGTGAGCCGGAGCTTGAGGACGACTCGAGTGGCGATTGCTCGGCTTCAAGTTCGCGGAGGCGTGCTTCAAGCTTGGTGATCTTTGCCTGGAGGAGCTGAGTGCGGCTAGTGCGTTTCTTCTCGTAGTACTGGCACTCGTCGCCCCTGTTGGCCTTTATGCACTGGGCGCAGACGGGGCGCGCGCCGTCACATTTCTGGGAGAATGAATAGGTGTCAAGCTCAGAGGTGGAGGGATGTGGCGGGGGATGAGAGACGAGGACTGACCATCTTGCGCTTGCGACAGCAGAGGCAGGCCATGCCGCGCTGGAGAGCAGAGGGTGCCTTCATGGCGTGGGCGGTCAGAGGGAGGTGCGTAGGAGATCGGGGGGGAGGAACCGCGCTGTGTGCGTTCAAGTATGTCCGGGCGGTAATCTGCGAGCAGCGCAGGCGCCCCCGCTGCCGTAAACGCGCTTGCATTTGTCCAAGCCCCCATCTCGACCAGCGCGCGCGGCCCGGCGCCTCGGGCTCTTCTCAGCCAGCATCACCACATCAGAGCCGATCCCAACAGTCCCAGCCCCGCGTCCCCAGGCCACATGGCGACACGCACGCCCTCTGCGCCCGCTGCGCCCACCAGCAGGCAGCGTTGTCGCCGCACCCGACATTGTCACACCCCCAGCACCGCTTGCACCGCCCTGCCATACCTGGCCCAGGGGATGTGCATCAAGATTCAGGCGATTTGTAAAGATCCGTTCGAGTGTGGGATTGACGCACAGATAGCACTCGACGAGTCCCGAACCCTCGGAAACACGCCCTCCCAGTTGAAAAAAAAAACACTTTGAAACGTCCCAGCACGTTCCCCAGCGACGCTGGCCCTGAGCTTCTTCATGTTCTTCTCCCTCTTCAGGGCAGGTCCTCCCTCTGCCGTCGTTCCCCGAGGCACGCGCATCAACGGTGCTCTCCCCCCGCGCTCGCTCGACAATCTCCTTCACAGCGGCGCCCGATCCGACATTGACGACGACAGCGTCCCCTCGGCATCTTTTCGACCATCCACGACTACGTCGATGTCATGACATCGACATCCTCGGTCCTGCACATGTCGGTCGGGACGGACTCTACTTACACGCTGCACATTTGGTGCACCCGGAGCAAAACAAGTGTCGACGAGCAAGTCTGAGTAAGTGCACGGCATCGGCGCTTTGTTCACATGGAGCGGAGGCACAAGGCACCGGCGTGCCAAATATGGCAGGCGTAGTGGTTAGGAGCTTCACGCCCCCCCGGCTCCGGCTCCTTCGACTTCCTTCCTTGAGCTTGAAAGCTTGCGTCGAAAGCCCCACCACGCTGCGGACGGGGAAAAGGCTAGCAGCAGTCCGTGAGCTTCGTCCGTCTCCTGGAATTCTGTGTTCCCCGCAAATGATCTGACTTTCCAGAAGAAAGCCGAGGGCTGGCACCTGACAAAGCAATTTGGCACGACCGGGCTCGACGACCAGCCAATGGATGGCAACGTTACGTCCCCGATAGCACAAGGACGTCAGCGGGACACTCACTTGACTCGTCGGACGAGCTCGACGATATTACCGTCGTCGCCACGCTGCCCTAAGCTTACCACAACCCAATTGCCAGATTGTTGCCGCTATCGACGCCCCCATCCGAACCAGCTTCAATGTGCGTTGCTCAATGGCCGCAGTCGTCGTCGACCACTGTCTTGCTCAGGCGTCAATTTCAAAATCGGAGCCAGCGCCAACGCTGCCCATGAGCGCGGGCTTCAGCACCCCCGGTCGGAGCGCACATCCGGACTCCCACAAACCCGAACCGAGAACTCACACTGATCCACCCTCTTCCGAATCCAAAAGCACAGCGACGACGCGTGTCCGCCGCGAAGCCAAAAAATGACGTTATATCGACAATAAGGTTCTTCTATCTAAAAAATTTACTGTACTACACAGGGAGCCAGAGGCAAGTACGCTAACGAAGGGTTGGTGGGGGACGGGGCTACATGGAAATGGGTGCCCGCCCGGGCCGACAAAGTTCGTGCGCTCTACGGGTAGTGGGGGAGGGAGGGAGGTCACGACTTGCGCTCGGCCGTCTTCGCGAGGACGCCGCGGAGGTTCTCCCATACAAGCTTGGGAGACTGCGCGGCGTCGATCGGGTGCCAGATGCCCTTCTGCTTGTAGTAGTCGACCACGGGCCCCGTCTGCGAGTGGAAGACGGCGAGGCGCTTGCGGAGCGCCTCGACGTTGTCGTCTGAGCGCTGCACGAGGGGCTCGCCCGTGACGTCGTCGACCATGGGCTTTTTCGGGGGGCTAAGGGCGGCGGGCGGGGGCACCGCAAAAGAAGACAAGAAGAGAGAAGGGGGGGCGGGGGGCGGTCAGAATGGGACGCGTTTGCGGTGCGGGCGGCAGAGACCGAACACACTCACTTGAACTCCTTGTGGTAGCTGCGGCCGCTGGCGGGGTGGATGAGGCGGCCGGTGATTCTGGAGATGAGGAGCTGGTCCTCGATCACGAGCTGGACGATCGAGTCGAGCTTCTCCTTGCGCTCCTCGAGCATCTTGTCGAGCATGGTCGCCTGCGGCACGGTGCGCGGGAAGCCGTCAAGCACGAACCTGCGAGGGAGGACGAACGCGCGCGCTCAGCAAGAATGAATCGGGTACAGCATGCACGAGGTTGCGCCTGAATTCCGTTGATGGATTCGCGACACGGTCGGAGCGCGAGGGTCCAGCTGCGAGTCAAGGAGAGAGCAGCGAAGCGGACCCAAAAATACGCAGGCGGCAAGTATGTGGACCGGACCACTCACCCGTTCTTGCACTCCTTGTTGTTCTCGAGCTGGTCTTTGATCATGCCGACCACGATGTCGTCGCTCACAAGGCCGCCAGCATCCATGATCTTCTTGGCCTCGACGCCGAGGAGCGTCTTGCGCGAGACCTGGTCGCGGAGGAGGTCGCCGGTCGCGAGGTGGCAGACGCAGAACTCTTCCTTGATCTTGGGAGCCTGCGTGCCCTTCCCTGCGTAAGGCAGTGACGGCGTTTAGAGCTCCATTCTTCGGGAAGCAAGAGGAGCGTGGCGGACGCACCTGCACCAGGAGGCCCAACTAGGATTGTCCGGAGCTGTTGTGCTGGCGTTTTGGGCTTGGTGACCGCATCCTTCGCCTTCGCCTCAAGGGTGTGGATCTTCTCGTTGAGCTGCGCAACGAGAGACTTGAGGTACTCGAGCTCGTCTTGGACGGCCATGGTGGGGTTGGGGGTCGACAGAGAGTGCGGAAGACGAGAGGACCAACGAAAGAGGACGTGCGCCGGCGCGAGCGTGTTCTCATTCAGGCGACACGTGACACAATGACATGCACCGGCTTTTCCGGCATCACCCGCGATGATTGGACGGAGGAGCACTCAGCCAATGGCCACCCAACCAATGACGCGCCTCTCACACACTGTCCTGTCACCC
The DNA here is from genome assembly GCA_022814645.1 of Ganoderma meredithae. Taxonomy (NCBI): domain Eukaryota; kingdom Fungi; phylum Basidiomycota; class Agaricomycetes; order Polyporales; family Polyporaceae; genus Ganoderma; species Ganoderma meredithae. The sequence continues at coordinate 26,710 of JAKLMY010000086.1, read as the reverse complement.
TCTTATCTCTCCCCAATGCCTCCTCTTATCCGTCGTGCTCATTATATACCGCCATCGTCGAGCGCACAGGCGGCATCCTGCGGGATGAAAGGGTTTCAGCACCACTTCATTTCTTTCCTTTTTGGCTCTCGAGGATGCGGATAGAAAAACCGACGGCGCCGTAACTTGAACTTCTGAGCGTTCCGCGCAAGTCCCGCGCTCCCAAGAGCCGTCTGCAGGATATTCTCATGACGCGCACCGATATGAAAGAACGTGAACGTTCGTGTACGGGACGCCGCGTATCATTACGGAACCTGCTGCCATTGGCGGAGGAGCCATTTTCGGGATTACGGAACGTCAGACTATCACCTGTGTCCACTCCCGCGCTTCTCCCATTCAAATATTCAACGTTCAACACCGACGCCCAACATGAATGTCGAGTCCGCCCCTGTTTGCACTTCATCCTCGAGGTTGGGAAGATGCGGAACGGACGGTATGTGTTCTATCATCTCACACACTGCATTCAGAAGGAGTCTTCAATAGAGCACAAACATCACAACTCATCACGCAATTCATCTTTCGCGGTCTTCCACCTCCACCGCCTCTCCCCCTCGTTCACAACGTCGTTCTCGTTCTCCCTCGAAAATTCGACCTTGTTCTCAACCATCAGCACCCTTCGCAAATCGGTCAGAAAACCCATCTTCCAATTAGCGTTTTGCCCTCCGGCGCGCAGAGCGGCCGCCGGGAGCCCAACGCCACGCACCGGATGTAGTGCAAAATGCTCCCTGGCTTCTCCCGTTCTGCCGGCAAACTTTCCTTGTGCGCCGCCAGGTCCTCACTGCGAATCTCACCCTTCGCGATGCCCTTGATCTCAGCAACGAGGTCCCGCACGTCCTCGTAGCTCACCACACTCCCGGCGATCCGCACCTGCTCCGGGACGCGCGCGTCCGGATCCACGTTGGCCATGGGCGCAGTGGCGCGGCCCACTGGTAGCGCGAGCGCGAGGGTGGCGAGCCGCGCGACCGCCCGGCCAATGTCCCCAGTCGACGTGAATGCGACGCGCTGATTGGGTGGGCCGATGCATTCGTACCGGTTCTTCTCCACGTCGAGCCTTGCTGGCTCACTGAGGGTCAGTCGCCGTCCCAGTCACCAACCGTATGCCAATACCGATAAGTATCGAGGAAACGTCTCCCGCCGCTGAATCTCCCGCACGACGAGTAAGTAGGGGGACTTCACTTACCAAACGTCTGGGAAAGGTACAGCAGGATCATGATCATCCGTGCCGCAAGTCAGTCCAAGTCGCAAGCAATTCAGCAGCGCGCGCCCGCCGTGTGCATGTTGGCTGATGAAAACAAAGTTGCGGAAGTGAACGAACTCACCCTCGGGCCCAACGCGTTATCAAGGAAGAGCCCGGTGTAAACAGAGATAACCTTCGTCGCGTCCCCCGCGTGCGCACGCGCCCAGGCCGCATGCGCGCGTTTCGCCTCCCACACCGGATGGTCGCATCCAGGGAAATCGTTCTCGCGGTGGTCGCTGCATCGACCACCGACCCGATCGCGACGATGTATACATATTCGTATTCTGGTCCAGCATCTGCGTGTTGCCAGTAGCCGCACTACATGTATACTTACATCCCAAACTCGCTCAGGAAGTACACCCTTGGTCCGCTCCCGAGCGCATGCCTGGTGATCGCCCTCCTCTGCTCTTTGGGGGGACTGGCGCTGTTCAGTGCGTCGACGACGACTGGCCGGATCCTACTGGATGAGCTCTGCGCCTTTCCTTGCGAGGTCTTGTGCCTTCGGCGTCGAGGCATCGCGAGTGGGGATTCTGATGTTGGGGAACGCCGATTGATACTCGAGGAGAAAGACGCGGTAGCCTGTCCAGCGCCGACGGCGTCGACCTCACCTTGATAGCTTCATGCGATGTAAAATTTAAATGGATGCACCCAATCGGCCCGTACCCCCAAGGATAACGACCGTAGGCTCGCTCGACATCGCGGCGTTCAAGCTGCTGAGGTCGTTGTCCATGAGACAGGAGGTAGTCGTCAACCCGGTGAACTCCACCTGCTTTCAAGTGAAGACTCTCGGTGTCAATTCAAAGCTGAAGTTCCGTGTCTATAGGCTAACGCCATTAATATTCGCCCTCTCCAGGCACACCCAGGCAGCATGCAAAGTGTAAATCGAGCGTCCTTCCGGGATCATCATCTGCCAAGCACGATTGACGCAATCCCAGCTCGGTCTGCGGCACAGCAGCCGCCGACGCCGCCGACGCAATTTCGCAGGTCGCAGGTAGTAGGGAGTTCTCTGATCCAGAATACTTATTACTTACTGCATGCGCCACACTGCATCAGCGCTCACTGCAGTTCGCCGCGGCTGCTGGATGTGCCCACGGACGATCTCCCACACTCCGCGAACGTTCTCAGCGCGCGGCGGTGGCTCTACTTACTGTGCTCATGACTAAGTACTTGCTAGCACTCGCTGGCGTTGCTAGGGACTGGCGGCGCAGGGACTGGCGGGTATCATGGGCTGTCAGTGATCGCGATTCACCGAGTCTAACAGGCCAGCGGGCCCCGCTGCCAGCGTCGAATGCGACATTTGGGGCAGTTCGCGCTGCCGAGTGTGGCTGTTAGTGAGCTAGTTGTTGAGCAGTCTGGATGCAGCCTCGACGCGGCAGATCTAGCGAACATACGTAGTGGGGCACCGTACGTACCGCGTACGTACGTGTACGGGGCTAAGGATGTAGTTACTGCGGCCTTTGCGGGGGCCGCCGACGCAAGTGCATATGCAATGTGCATGTGGTGCGAAGTCCTGGCTCCTGAGGACTCGCAGCCGCAGCCGCAGTAACCATAATCCGGGGGTTGCAAACTCTAGCGCTGCAGGGACGCACGCAAGCGGAAGCATTCAGTAAACCACAGATGGACAGGACAGATCGGTGTGAAGGGGCGCGGCAGCTGCTAGCGGCCACATATGACTCTGCCTAGAATGAAACCAGGACGGTGCGAGGCTCACCGGCAGGCTTGCTGCGTATTGTTGCGTAATGGGAACGCTGGGACTACAACGCATGCCAAACAAAGGCGCATCACAGGGCTGTTCGCATCAAATGCATAGCACACAAAGCGTCCGAAATCTCTGATCCTGTGACGGCAGTCTGCGACCGAGCCGGAGCGGGCGCCGAGTGGGTAGCGGCGAGGTTGTGCCGACAGACATCTGCATTCGGCAGAGGCTGTGCTATAGCAGGTTCGCTGGGGACAAGTTGGAATCACTGGCAGTACTCGACTTTGTTCGTCTTTTGGCACGAGATGGATGCAACAGGAAGCCCGCGATTACAATCGAATCAGGTAATTCAATCACTTCGGAAAGTTCGGGGGCATAGTGGAGACAAGTTCTCGGCTAGATATGTGGTAACCGGCCGCCCGCGCTCGAGGTTAATTCCCGAACGTCCCGAGCCCAAGTCCCAAGCTCGTTTCCCCGCCGCGTTTCCGGGTGCGGAACTACTGTTGACCGTTCTATGCACGTCGACGTGTTCGTACTCGTTTTCCAACCAAACCGCCTTCGTTTTACGTTGGGAAAGGCACGGGTCGTGCCGCAATAGAGATTGTACGTAGTTGTAGTTTTACATCTGCTCCTCAAAATAATAATGACCTGAACACATGTCAGCGGCACAGCAGCGCGGTGGTTCACCTCTGGCGGTGTCTGACAGTTCAACGACACTGGGAATAAAGCCCCCGACCGATAGATTCCGATTCATAGCAACGGTGTACATTCGCGTAGTTCGGTGAAAGAGGGGTGCCGGGGTGCTTGATTTCTGCCTGGAGTGCGGTATATCAGCGAGAACTATTGACACACTCTTCTACGTCTACTTACCTCAATGGCGTGCTGGTGGCCGCGATGCGCACCCATCTGCCAAACTTGCTGTCCTCCAAGATTCGAAGAAAAGGGACATGACTGATGCACTGGCGGCTGGACGCCGGCGGCGCTGGAACGAGTATACCTCCCGAGTTCCGTTGAATCGGATCAGACGTTTCTAAACACTTGACGACGCTCTGCCGATCTCATCCTCGAGGCTCAAGGAAATATAACTTCACCACCCTGGCGTGACGAGACCAGACTCGGCCGCCGGATGTCAAGCGAATATGAATCCCGACGTTGAATCCAAGCGACCCTGGAGGCCTAGTTCGGATTTTGAACCGAATCGTCAGGACAGAGGCACGGCGATTAGCGGCATTTTCGGTATAAGTAAAAAAAAAACACAACCTACCTGATACACACATTTCGCGAGTCAGGACTCGGTAGAGCTATATGCGAAGGGGACCTTGGGTCACCGTTTTGTCTTACGGTGATGATGCCCATCTTCCAAGTAATGTCATCGAATATGCAGCTCGTGGTGACTGGTACGAGCCCGATCGTTGACATGACGGCACTGAAATTGTACTTCGTGGCGCTTCTATCCCGACTAGTGAATAGTGAACGAGCCACGAACGCCCAGTACCTGCTCAGTCAGCGTGAAATGAGGGCTTCGGAGATCTGCACACCACGACAAGCTACGACTTCATCGTTCTGATGAGGCTGCCCAGTCTTCTCCCGCGGTGCCCCATAGACCCGAACGTGACCTCAGGGGGCCTGCGTTAGCTTCGCGCCGTGGCACCATCCATGATACAAATTCCGATGACAGTCGGACCACTGCTAGCAGCTATACCACCCGCCTGATAAGTAAGTCCCAACGGCACCGGCACCGGCACCAGGGGCTCACCGGCCGCCATAGCGAGCCATCCTGCACGAGCACGTTTCTGGAAGGCGCATTGGGTCTATCACTATCACTCCAGCCTCCCGCCGCCCGTCAACAGACGAACGACTCGGCTGAACGGGGACATACCTGTACATTACGATACAACGCACTGCGCAGCCGACCCTGCAAGGAGGCGAAGTTGCTGTTCGCTGTTCGCGACGTCGTCGTCGTCGGCCTGCCTGATCGCATGGCCGCCACGCCTCTAGTAAGTAGTATTACTATTAGGTGTCTGCCAGCCAGCGCCGCCTCGTGCCACGCGATTTCGTTTATACACGCTAATAGCGCGCTCCGTGGTGGCGCGGGATCTTCACTCGGGACCCAGCGTCCGATGTCAACGCCCGACATCCAACGTCGGCGCGGCGCATGAATGGTCTAAGGACCATGTGGTGTCGGATGCGCCATTGGCTCTGAGGTCAGAGGTGCGGCCATGGGGTCGGATCCAGATCTTTTGTCGGAGGGTAGGAAGGATCAGTGGGACCTCGAGCTAGTGACTAGAGCGGGGATAGAAGCAAGACTTACCGTTAGTTTCGGGGGCTGCAGCCCAAGTACAGACAGGTGGGTCGAACTCGACTTCTAAGGCAACGTAGTCATGGCTCGGGTAGCAGCTATCTCTAGGTGGGCAGTGGCGTGTACCGGATACTCGGAGTGTTTCGTTAGCATTCTTACAGAGTTCTTCTAAACAGCCAGCGCCACCACATTGTAAGGACATATGCCTCTTTGAACATCGTGGATGGTGCGCCGTATAGCGGTGGGTCGTGACGGACCATATGTGATTGCAATGTTGGAGGTCTGTCAGGGCTCGCCGCCACGAGGAATTGATGTTGACCAGGGACGACGAGTGTCATGCACGTCAACGGCGGTCGCGACGCCCCCCAACATCGTTCGGTCCCGAAGAATGAAAAAGGAGGATGGACGGCTCGAGGGCCGGCCACAGGCTTGACAGCGGACATAGAGCTGTGGACCCCTTGGGCTGCGGCCTGTTGCCAATAGCACAGGCTGGGAGGAACTGTCAACATGCGACGAGATCACTTTGGCGGCTGGTCAGTGGTCCGCGACCCTATTTTGTGACTTGTCCGCCTCACGGACGTCCGGCCACTCTGTACGGTCTTGCGCAAGCGGGCACCTGTCGCTTAAAAGAATATATAATAAGACGGAAGTACAGCAATATCACTCTGCCTTCGTGCCCTTGCCCTTCTTGAGCTCGCGGTCGTCGCCTGCAAGCCAGAGCGCAACGAAGAAGATAAAGGCGGCGCTGGTGCTGAACGCGCCAGCGTAGTACGGCCATGCGGCGCTCAGGAAGCGTGGGTATCCGTCGTGCCGCGGAGGGACGACAGGCACGACGCTCGTGCTTGTCAGGTACGTCCAGCTGCACCAAATCGCAGGTTAGCCTGAGCGAAGGGACGGAGGGGGGGATCGTAGACGCACCCTTTGCGCTTGTAGTCGACGTTGAACTTGAAGACGCCATGGCGGTCCGGGACGCGGAACGTGACGGAGTACATCCCGGGCTCGCCCCTGACGGGCGGGAGCGAAGTGCGGATGTGCGGGTCGAGCATGGTGAACTCGAGCTGCATGTCGTGTATGTCGGAGTGCGCGCGCCACAAGCCGAGCTCGGGGTCGTACTTGGAGATGAACGCGGTGAAAGTCTAGATAGCAGGTCAGATGACGCGCATGCAGTGACTGCTAGGCGAACAGAGACATACCACTTGGTCGTTGATGGTGTACGTCTCGCCAGGGAGTGTCTCGTTGACAAGGTTGTGCTCGACCGAGTCAATACGGAGGACGTTCGCCTCCTGGAACGTCCATGCCGCGACGTCCCTCGCGAAATCTCTGTTGCCAGACTTCACGCCCCTTCATTCCGCGCGCATTTAGCTGCATGTCCCCCCAATTAGCACGAAGCTACTTACTTGGAAATCTCCTTGTGGATGTACTCGTCGCTGAACATCTCAACGCCTCCAACCCAAGTCGCGCGCGCGTTGCTGAGCGCCTGGAAGCCCGTGACGAGGCTCAGCGAGCTTCCCGCCCATAAGCCCTCGCCGCTCTTCTCCGCAGCCTCTACAAGCGCATCCGCCCCACTGTCGCTATCCGCATCTGAGGCAAAGGCCTGGAGAGGCGCGTTCAGGAGGGGGATGAGCATAGGGTTGTGGCCCAGGGATTGAGGAACGCCAGAAAACCAGACGGGTGCGAGGTTGTCCGAGACAACATTGTGCGCGCGCGGCGGCTGGACGGGGATGAGTGTGGCGGGCGTCTCGCGCTTGGGGAAGTGCGAGATGAGGGGCGTGCCAGGCGGCGGGAGGATGAGGGAGAATTCGGAGGCAAGGGAAGTGAGAAGGGTCTGTTTTGGCGACAGAGCGAGCAGGAGGTTCGTGTTTTTGGAGAGGAGGGAGACCAAGGACTGGGGCGTGACATCCGCGGCAAAGGCTGCGGGGAAGGGATATATTTATACGCACTGTGGGAGTTGGGAGGGGGAAGGGACGCACTTTTGGTCTCGGGGGCAAAGACTACGACGTGAGCGAACTGGGCAACATCGTCCTTAATAATCTCCGGCGTCGCGTCCTTGGGGGACCGGAATGTCAGTTTGTAGCCCTTCTCTGCAGATTGAAACAAGACGGTTCAGCCACAAACTTCAGGAGACGCAGTTGTACGCACTCTCAAGATCACCGAAGAAGATGGAGTAGTTATCTTTCTTGAGTGAGGGATCGAGGAGGACGAGAACTGAATCTCCAGTGCTCGACCGAGCCAGCGCAAAGCTGGTCAGTGCCAGGAGCGGAAACAGCAGAGTCCGGAGAAAGCGCATGCTTTGCGGTCCCTATGCACAACGTAAATGACAAGAAGCCCAGCACGTACGCCAAGAGTGTACTCACTGCGAATGTTCCGGCCTCAGCACTGCTGGAAGAAAAGGGGAAGGAGAGTGGTTTGGAAGGAGAAAGTGCGTGTGCCAAGCCAGGCGCGATCGCTGCGCATCTACGACACGTAGTGCATGTCACGTGGGCGGTGCATCTGCTTAAAGTTAAACGCCCGCCTTTGCTTAAGTATTACGCAGCAATTCTGAGTCTCTTCAACTTCCGTCTTTTCGCCACTTATCCGCAGTCTATGGAGTTTCTACGGTGCTTTGAGTTCGATATATGCGCATGTCCACCAACCGTTTTCTTCAAAGTTTTTGATTCAAGTCTCATCACACAGCAAACAGTACGTGAATTCCGAGTCCTCGAACTCCTTACTAGCCCATGGCTTATTATCTCAGACTCTCGCAGCAACATTTGACGCATAAACGCAACGAGTTTCAGCTTCAGATGTTAACAACAACGATTCGTTCCAAAATCCATAAGTCCGTAAGAGTTCATCCCAAAACCCATCGTGAGACATCCAGCCAGTTCTGCGGTGTTACGAGCCTACCCAGACATTGGCATCAGCAAAAATCACTCTAAACGACGTCCAGAGCTGACAACACATACCTCACAGACCGCACGACGAGGCAGACACCTGCTTCACCGACGCGTTGATCCTGCCGAGTGACTTAGCCTGGCCGCCCGTGAGCGTGTTCATCGCGCCCAACGCAATGTTGAAGCCCGACCCGGCGTGGTCGATCGCGAGCACGTTGATGCTCTTCCCGTTGTACGTCAGCTGCCAGCACGTCCCGCACTGCGCCGAGTTCCAACCCGCGACCGCCGCCGCGCCGCCGATGTTCGGGAAGTGCGGCAGCGAGCCGAACGTGCTGAAGCCCTTGGTGAGCAGCCCGTTCGCGCCGTCCGAGCACGCGACGTTCGCGAGGCTCGTCGACCCGCTGTCGTACGTCTCGTCGTATGAGACCGTCATCGTCGCTTCCGTCGCGCCGAGCGCGGAGGGGATGAGGAGCGCGAGCGCCGCGAGCGTGAAGGCCTTGAATTGCATGGCGGTCGTGAAAGTGAGTTTCGAGTTGCGACGAGGATGAGTGAGAGCGTTGGGGAGCTAGGGCTGGTGAATGCGCTGCTGGGTCGTCTGGTACGACGTCGCCTCACTTTTATGCGTCCTCGTTCGGCGACCCATTCTCATGTGTTTCCGTCGTCGAGAGCCTGTTCGCGGAGCTTTTCGCTCCATGCAGCAGTTCTTTGATGGTGGGCTCGGTGCTAGCGCCGACGGCTAGAGGAAATTCTATAGGGTGTTCGGGTCATCCGGTGTTCTGGAGGATGTCCAGATGGACCTTATGACGGCACACACCTTGTAGGATGTCGCACTCAGGTTCCGCCTAAACCTATCGTTTTGGCTGCTCGCACCACGGACTTGTTTCCCCGTGAGGAATGTATACCTGGGCACATGCTGGGAATGTTCTTGTACGCCTATACGCACCAGCTACATGCTGCCGCTGTGATAGAACAAAGGGTAGTATGCAGTTCGGGGCCTGGGAGTAATCCGCCGATGTATACGATTGGTTACAGTCCGCACAATTTCGCCGCAAGTCCGAGGAGGGGCCGGGTGCCCAAAGCCAGCCGCTTCATCGCGCCCTGATGTCGTCAAAGGCGTAAGCCCGCATACGAGTGTCTGCACTTGTCGCCTGAGCCTATATGGCTCATCGTCCTGTGCTTCAGGATATCAGTGCAATACTTATTCTCAATTAACGTGCAACGTACCCTGGGGTGACCGGATCTCGGCGTGGAAGCGTGCCCTCACATGAACAGGAACGACGTAGACAACTTACCGGACACTCATGCAGTGAGGGGCCAACAAATTCCCCAATATTATGGCCGACGCCAGGTTACCACTGACGGCCGTCAGCACAATGGTCGAGTGTGGGACCGCGATGGTATTCGAGGCGAGCTTTGTGTATGCGACTGGGCATGTTGGGTCAACGTTAACATACGGCCCGTGACTGACCTTCCTAGTACATGCCGAGACAAACAAGCTCCAGAGAATGAGATTTCCAGGTATTGTTGTACCCCAGTGTGACTGACGACGTGAATAAGGCTGCACTTCAAGCTGTACTCCCTCGCCAGTCAACACCGTCGACTGAACTTCTCGTATGCCCAGGGACGTGCATAGTATTAGAGGACGCCTGATTGCTACGCTTCAGACAATGAGACAACGATGTGACGCCATATCGAGTTCGTTGATTAAGTTATGTGATGACTTACAGCTGACCAATGTAAGTTGTCCCTAGTTGTCCTTTCCATTGCCAAGTCCCTCGGGCATCCCTCGGGCATCAAAATTCTGCGGATAAGCTGATAGCCACATAGCCTTTCCAGAGAGTAAGTAGTCAGATGAAGATGGACTGTCAAATATGAGCTTGGTAAGTATGGCCGCCGCAGGGTTCTTTCAGCAATTCAATTTCTCCTCCTTACTAGCGCCTCGTTATGTGGTCTCGGAGTTTCTTAGACGAAATTATTCTGCTTAGTAATGCCCTGCGCCTTTGGTAGGTAGTCAGCGCTTCGACCAGTTGGCTGACAAACCCATTCGATGAGGGGGGCCACAACATGGCGACCGTAACGTCCAAGTTGTCGAGATGGGGAACCGCAAGTCCAGGAGCCAAGGTGAGCGGGGTCTGTCGAAGTCTGCGATGACTAAAGTCAAGAGGCCCGAAGGTTATCCAACGCTCCTAACTGCTTCTGATGATGTCATCGTGTTGACGGGGTTTGATTGAGGGGGGGAGGAGGGATAGGATTCGGATTATCTAGTATCAGTATCCTCAACGATGGGCTTGGTATATAGGGCGACATTCTCAGACACCCCTCACCGTCACCAACATCCGGCCCTATCTCGACTCAGTCCTTGGTCCTCCACCAGTTTGTAAAACACAATGTCTCTTCCCAGTGTCACCATCGTCGGCGGAACTGGCCTGCTCGGTGAGTGCGGAACGCATTCACGAACAAGGGCTTTCCTGACCTTTGCACAACCCACGGACAGGCCAACCCATTAGCAACGCCTTCGTGACAGACTTTCGCTCCTCCTTCTCTCGCGTTCGCGTCCTCTCCCGCGACCCGGCCTCGGAGAAGTCGCAGGCGCTCGCCTCCAAAGGCGCCGAGCTGGTAAAGCTCAGTGACGACAAGGTGTTCGACGATGCGTTCGCAGGGGCCGACGTCATCGTGAATGCGCTTCCGGGCTCGGCTCCTGAGGCAATGCAACAAGCTGTCCTGCAAGCTGCAGCCAGAAGCGGCGCGAAGGTGTACTTCCTGGGCGAATTTGGGTCGTAAGTATTGTTTCGTGCGGCATCCATGCATACAGCGACCCCAGACTGACTGCAATTGCGATTGCGTCCGGAACTAGCGACCATCGAATCAACGACTTCCCGGGCTACGAGTCCCCCGACTGGTTGGGGAAGCAGAAGCTCGCGAGGGAGGCGCGGAGCACATTCAAAGGCAAGGTGATCGCGCTCTACACCTCTCTCTTCTTCGAACTGGGGTTCGTGATCCCCATCCGTACGTCGCACCCAGTCATCTCTCTTGGTCATCGGGACCCGTTACTGAACGGCAATTCTGCATCCGCGTCCTCTGGCAGTGGGCGTCGACGTCAAGAACAACGCGTTCTCGGCATACGGCACCGCGGCCCAGCGGGTCTCGTGGACGTCGGTGGTGGACATTGGGCGCGCCGTCGCCCGCCTTTCGATCCTAGCAACCAACCCGGCCACGGCGGCGTCCGTGCCCGACCATGTGCGGATTGCAGGCTCCACCGCGTCGCTGGAGGGAGTCCGCGACATCGTTGCGCGCGTCAAGGGTGTCCCTCCTGCGCAGATTAAGACGGAGGACCTCGCGGAGAAGAAGGCGGCGCTCAAGGTTCCCGGCGTGAGCTTCCTCGAGTATCTGAAGTGAGTGCTTCCGCGTCGCCGGCACCGGCATGTATTAGGCTCAACTGAATGGGATTCTAGGGTAGTGATGGGTGAGGGCAAGGCCGACTTCAGTTCGCAGAACGACAATGAGCTGGTGAACCCAGGAGGAAAGTTCTGGAAGTGGACGTCGGTGGAGGACGTGGTCCGGGCCCAGTGAGGCTCCGAAGGCTGATCGACGGGAAGATTGACACGATATAAGCCTCGTGAGACAGCGAGAACCCGAGAATGTATCTGCGATGAGAATGAGACTGCTAAAACCCGCCTGGCAAGCTTCGAGCCGCTCTCCGGCCTTTTGACATCGATATTGACACGCGATGCCCGACGGCGACGTTGATTTTGCTCCGTGGAAGAAGCAGCCAGCTCCACAGTGATTGAGTGGGTTGAATAAGGAGACGGAGGAGGGGCGATTGGGGGGCGCTTGTTCGTGGGCATGGAGGCGGATGGTTTTAGGGCAGTTCTGGCTTCGGGGAATGAACTGAAGCCGGCGTCAGACCATCTACTGGGCGCTTCCACGCCCACATTCCAGCCAGGCCCGTCAGTCCTTCATTTATATGCCAATAATGTCCATGACCCCTCAAGCTTCAACAACTTCCGTTGCCCGCTTTCGCACACGCCTAGCCCCTCACACTCTCTTGTTGCCGTCTGCAACGACGGTGACGCTCTCGACATGTCTGGCTTTTGCGAAAACTACGGGACTCCAAACGGCACCGCCTGCGCTTGTCCGCCCGGCTTCGGCGGCTCAACGTGCTCCCAACCGGCCTGCGGCGGCACCATCTTTCAAGGCTCAGCGCGCTCCTTGGCTAACGGATCCCCTTTCGCGAACTTGACGTCCTCGAGTTGCTCATGCGAGGACGGCTGGACGGGAACGGGCTGCAACGTCTGTCAAACCGCCAAGGCATGCCAGTCGGGATTCGCGAGCGTCCGCGGATCTGCCGGTTCGTTGACTGGGGCCGACATCGGGCAGAACGACACTATCGTCTGCAATGCAGTTCCGAGGGTGTATGCGGCGGGAGAGATGAGTTGCGACGTGCAGGTGAGCCTGATAAGCTCGGTTTTTGATCTTCACGGCACTCGGGAAGAAGGCACCGAGCTCTATGTCATCGGAGAAACCCCCCGCATATACAGAGGTCTTCGTGCGCTTCGAATGGTGCCTTGTCGCCTACCATAGGGTCGCGCCGTCGCATTCCTCTATTACGCCCTGTCATTTAATTGGGTATGCACAGATAGAGGACTATGCAATGTAGCGTGCTCCATTAACCCGCCGACGTGCAGAGGGCTGAAATGTTTATGTTTTCCTTCTTATTGCGATCTCCCCCTTTGTCTTCAAATCTGACCCAGGACTTCATTCTTCAACAGAACCCTACACTTCAGTCTGTCTTCCCTGGCTCATCCACGCTTAACATCCTACGAACCCTGAATGCCTCTTTCACACCCCTTCCTAACACTACCGCATTCGGCCCCAGCGGGTCTGTGTACGCCCAACTTTTCTATGACGGTGTGGAACAGTTCTACTGCTCCGCCGACTCGTGCGCGCAGGACCTCGGCTCAGGTGACGGCAGCGCGAACTGGAACTGCAAAGACCTCAAGTGCACGTGCCGCACGAACACCACGTTTTGCGGGGCGACCATGGCGGCATTGGATCTCAGCGGTATCATCAACACGCTCACCGGCACGCTCGGCATCTCCTGCGATGCTCCTGCAGCCAACGGCATGGCGACATGCGCATTTAAGCAAGACACTATCCAGCAGGTGTTTGGCTCGGCAGGGCTTGCGCTGAGCGGTTGCGCGTTCGGGGAGTGTGTTGCCCAGAACGTCATCGACACCCTCTCTGGGAATGCAACGAGCAGCAACGGCACGAGCAGCGGAGGATCCTCCCTCAGCGGTGGCGTCATTGCTGGCCTTGCTGTCGTTGGTGGTCTCATTGGGCTCGCGCTGCTCTTCTTGGTTCTTGGCTGGCTCTCCCAGCGTCGCGCGCGAAAGGGCGGCGCGAACAGCCTGCGTCCCACGGGTGGCGTCACCGTGGAATGGGCAGAAGTCAGCTACTCCGTGCTCCAGCCTACCTCTGGCTTCTCTTTGCGGCGCCGCCATGGCAGCGGGTCGGACAATCAGAAGGTTGTTCTCGACAACGTCAGTGGACGCGTCGTTCCGGGAGAGATGATGGCCATTCTCGGCCCCAGCGGGGCGGGGAAGACGACGCTCATCGAAATCCTCGCCCAGAAGCACAAGTCCGGAGAGGTGCTCGGCAGCGTCTCGTATCCCGGCACTGGCAACGGCCGCCCACGCATCGGCTTCGTACCCCAACAAGATGTGCTTCCCCCAATGCTCACTGTACACGAGGCGCTGCTCTTCGCTGCACATCTGCGTCTGCCGGAGGGCGTGCCGGACTCGGAGAAGCAGGCCCGCGTTGACGACATCTTGGACCGCCTGGGCATCGCCCACCTCCGCACCATCCGCATCGGCGATGGAGAGAAGCGTGGCATCAGCGGTGGGGAGATGCGACGGGTGAGCATCGGCCTCGAACTTGTCGCGAAGCCGGACGTCCTGCTGCTCGACGAGCCCACATCGGGCTTGGACTCCGTGTCCGCGGCGAAGGTCGCGAAGGTCCTGCACGCGCTCGCACACGACCCAGAGAACCCCACTGCCGTCATCGCGTCCATCCACCAGCCGAGGTAAGCCTCTCTCTCTCGGCCCGCAGGCGAAATTAATCGCACCCTTACCCCCAATTTCTGGTTCTGACTGTGCTGTGTTCTATGTTCTGCGTCTGCATCGCAGCTCCCAGCTGTACCACTCATTCGACCAGATCCTTCTGCTGTCCCATGGCCGCGCGCTGTACTCGGGTCCGGGCGGGTTCACGCCAGCCCAGCACTTCTCTTCGCGGGGGATCGCGTACAAGGAAGGGTACAACGTCGCGGACTACCTGCTCGACGTTGCGAGCGACCCGCCCGTCGCGCTGTTCCCGCTGTCCGGTGGGTCGGCGCAGAGCGAGCTGAAGGCGAGTTCGTCGTCGGACGAGGTGGAGAAGGGTCTTGTGAGCACCAACGGGGCGGGCAAGCAGAAGACAGGGCGGCGGCGGGGATCGCTGTTCAAGCGCACCTCATACGCCGCGACGTTCTTGACGCAGTTCCAGGTCCTTTCGGGCAGGGAGTGGAAGATCCTCCGGAGAGACAAGACGCTGTTCTTCTTGCATGCCGCCGTTGCGTCTGTCCTGGGCGTATTCTGCGGTGGGTGGTCCATTTGAGTTCCATTTGTCGGCCCGGGAGTGGTTCTGACCGTGAGATGCAGGCGGCTTGTACTTCCACACGGGCATCACCATCGCTGGCTTCCAGTCACGAGTGGGATGCCTCTTTTTCTTGGTCTGTCTTCCCCGCCAGGACTCTTCGCTTCCTAGCATCGTGCTTACTGCCAAAGTATTAGGGTGCCCTGATTGCGTTCTCCTCCCTGAGCGCTCTGTACAACGTTGTGGAGATCAGACCACTGTTCCTTCGCGAACGATCGGCGGCGTATTACAGGTTAGCTGTGCCTGGCTTCCCAGCCTTGTCGACACTAATGGATAGTTTGGCAGCCCTACAGCGTGGTTATTGTCCCGGTTTATTTTTGATGTCATTCCCCTCCGTATCATACCCACAATTATTGTATCTACCATGTGCGCCACGTCCCGTCCTTTCTTCGCCGGTGTGTTCTCGCCACTGATCGTCCTACAGCACGTACTGGATGGCCGGCCTCGCGCACGACGCGGCGCACTTCTTCAAGTTCCTGTTCATCCTGGTTCTGTACACGCTCGCCATGACCCTCTTCGTGCGTGCTTTCACCCGACTCCTACCGTCGATTTGACCCCGTCGCTAAATCCGCGCCGACCGACCGCTGTACACAAAGAACTTCTTGCTCGCCTGCCTGTTCCGCAACGGCGGCATCGCGATCCTTATCTCCGCGCTGGCGGCGCTCTACCAGATGACCTTTGCAGGCTTCTTCGTGCACCTGGACGCCATCCCCCCGGTCCTGCGCTGGCTCCAGTGGCTCTGTCCGCTCAAGTACACTCTAGAGGCGCTCTCCGTCAACGAGGTCGGCTCGGGCCTGATGATCCAAGACTCGCTCGAGGGCGTGCCCGTTAACGTCTCCGCGGCGCTGATCATGCAGACGGTGAGTGGCTCATCGAAGAGAGTGGGCCCGGTTGAAGTGCTGAGCACTGACGCGTGTGGTTCGTTCGTTCGTTCGTGTAGCTGTTTGGGTTTGGGGTGAACAATTATTATAGGGACGTACTCGTGCTGTTCGCGTTCATTGCCGGGTTCGGGTTGGGGGTCATATTCGTGGTGTGGGCGAAGGTGCGCGAGAGACGGTAGCTAGACGGACCGCGTTCGTGCTTGGACTTGTAGGCTAGACCGTCAATGTCAGTGGGACATGAATGGCATTCATGATGTTGTACTTTGTCCTTATTCGATTCAGCTTCGGTGGCTCTCGCGACGCCTTCCCAGGTAAGTGGGCCCTTGCGTGGAGTGGATGGTTGTGCTGAATTAATTTTCGATTTAGGGCACGCATCGGAGCCCCACGTTCCGCCATTTACGAGCCTGACGAGGAAGGCGGGCGGCGGAGGTGTCGCTTGTCTCTTGTTAGATTCGTGAGGAGTGTGACATCGACTCAGGTCTTTCGAAGCTACGTACGTGGATCAACTTGAGAACTACGTATTGGAGTTGAAATACTTCCAAAAAAAGGTTACCTGTATGCGTGGGCCTTTTGATGGGTTTTGTTCTTTTCTGATTGTATTGTTCGACAGTCTGACGCATTGCTAATCATTACTTATTTTATAGGGAGTTTTGGATGGCAATTCGACACAACGCCCTCTTGTTTTGTGGGCGACAGTACTCGCCTTTGCCTAGGGGAGAACCGTGTTGAAGCAACTGGCCCCGTGCGAGACTAATACCGGTGCAGGCAGCCTTGGAAGCAAGTTAGGGCGTGTTGCCCAGGCAAAAGATTTGCCAAAATCGTCGAAAATTACCGACACAGTAAGGAGGACATTTGGACCAGGTGAGTAGCACAACTCCGGACGTCGGACGTCCGAGTCGGACTGAGTGCCACTGGGCCATTGTCTCCGTACACGTTTCTCCTCTAACCGATTCAGGGACACTGGAATGGTGGGCTCCCTGATTCAGTGACAGTGTTCTTCGCTAGCACATACACTTACCACCTTTCATCACCGTGTCCTCAGATATTTAATGTGGACGCCTGTCTGCTCAAGCTCTCCAGTCGACCTCGTTCGATCCCCACTGCTCACCACAATCGCCTCTCAGCACTCGCTCCTCCTCTCCACTTTTTTCTTTCCACCATGAGGTTCTTCAAGAACGCCTTCGCCGCGGTCGCGGTCGTCGCCTTTGGCGTCGTTGGTGCCTTCGCTCAGTCTGAGAACGCCGTGGTCACCGGCATCCAGAGCGTCACCACCGCCTCTGCCACCCTGCAGGTCTCAGTTTCCGAGCTGACTACCTCGAACTTCCTGACCAACGGCGGTGTGAGTGATCGACTCTTGGCACTTGACTTGCTGCATGAGGTGCCACGACGCTCACACCACGGATTCGATAGGAGATCGCTTCGGGGCTCCATAACCTGACGACAGCGATTACCTCTTTCACTCAGTCCATTACCTTCGTGCGTCCATCCACCCTTCAATAGGTTTTTCTAAGCATCGCAGGCTGACGCAACGGTTGACAGACAAACCCCACTCCGTTTGACAACTCCGTCGCGGAGGAGGTCGTTGAAGTCCTTACCGGCTTCGTCGAGGTTCACCAGTAAGTGGCGGCGCGGGGCCCGTATCAGGCCCGTATCACCCTGCACTAATTGATGTACATCTTTCCGCTCCAGGGCACTCCTCAACACGATCATCGGCAAGGAGGTATGTTATTTTTGATCCCGTTGGTTCCTGTACGCGTGTCTCCGTACTCAGCTGTCTTCAGTCGATCGCATCTCGGTTCTTCCTCACGGCCCCCATTGCCGCGGCCCTGCGCGCCATTGAGAGCGTCGTGGACGTAAGTCGCATGCTTAGTCTCTTCGGATTCGGATGCCTAGCTGACGACCGTCATGTTCACAAGACTTTCGCCTTCACCCTGATCGGCTTGATCCCGACCCAGGGCACCGAGGCTCGGACCCAGTTTGTGAGTCGGTTTAGATGTAACTGTGTATCCTTTCGAGGGAAACAACTCTGAACAACAACTAAACCTTGCAGGACTCCTTGGGTGAGACCTTCACCGCAGCCATCAAGGCCTACTCGTAAAGGCCGCGACGGGGACCCCTGCTTGCCATCTACGGTTCAGGTTGTAGCTTCTCGATCAGGGAGGTGGATGCCGACGGTCATTCGGCGAATGGGGAAATCTAGGTGTCAGTACACGCCCCCGGCTTTGGTTTAAGATGAAGACGGCAAAGATGGAGTCGACTCGTATCTAGTGACGATTCTGATATTGTGTGGTTATTTCTTGTCGAACTCGCTGGATGCATTGAATCAGAATGTGGGTTCATGTTATGAAGTTTGGTCTTCGATGTCAAGAATTGATCGTCCCAGTTTGGGACATCAAGCGCTCATCTCATTACGTCAAACTAATGACCTAAGCCAATGGCACGGCAACGACCACAAGCACGACTTGAGCTTGATCAGCTTCCACTTTCTCCCTTCTTGATAAGTAGCCCTTTGTCTTGGACTACCATCCGGTTTGACGCCCCGCTGGGTACCAGGGAGCCTGTCTTCCTTGGAGGGTAGCAACATAAATCGTTTCCGACAGTCGGAGTCGACCAGTAATCATCACTGCCAGTCGCAGGAGCTCGGGCTACCACTCGATAGCCCAGATACTTTCAATCAAGCCATGAAGATCAATTATCCCTAACGCTGACGACATTACAACATCCCGGTCTCCAGAGCTTCCCAGGAGGTCACCGATCCAACACGTGGGGCCAGAGTAAACGGTGTATGTTTTCTTTCTACCGTCTGCGTCCTCTTCGCCTCTTGGATGAATAGCTGAAGATATTGACACAGTACAGGATATGCCTCACATAGGTGATCCATGTGCAGTGCCTGCGTCGCAGAATGTCCTCCTCGCCTGCCTGTTCCGCAACGGCGGCAGCGCCCAGCTGCCCTATCCGATCCGCGCTGATGTCGACATATGCGGATTTCTTCGCGCATCCAACGACATCCCGTCGGCCCCGTGCTGGTTTCAATCGCTCTGTCCATTTACAGACACTCTTGAGGCGCTCTCTGCCAACAAGGACAGCTCGGGGACACGCTAGAGGGTGTTCCGTTCAATGCTTCAGCGGCGCTGATCAGTCACTGGACCGTGATCCTCGCTTCTCCTCAGCACTAAAGGTGTGTCGTTTGGGTTGACGGGAGTTGGGAATGCAGCCTTTTGGCCTTGGGGTGGAGATGCGCGAGTTTCCATTGTCTCTCAGACATTCTGGGGCTCGGATTCCGATACAAATCGCCCCTCATGCCATTGTACCGCGGGGATCGCTTCGCTCTCGGTGAGCGGTGCCTCGTCGCCGCCTCGAGTTCGTGGCTGAAGCGAATTAATGGCCTGTAATAGGAGTCACATAGATGGCCACGTCCTGTCATGTAAATATGGGGGGAGGTGGTAAACAGCAAACGTGTGATGATGTTCTTGGTTCCTTGCTGAGCGTAGGGGGGTCCCAGTGATGTCTCGTATTCCGACTCGGAAGCTACATGAGTTGCCTTGAGAAGTGTCAGAGTTCAATCTTTTTCCACAATGGTAGCCTTAACTGGGTCCCAACGGTTAGCGTGGCGTGTTCCGGCAGTTTTTGTTGGCCGTAATGTTCATCAAGCTAACAGTTCATGGTATCAGCTCGTATGACTTCCAAGGTACTCGCTTCTATGTCAAATAACTCTCACCACCTGTCGATGAGGCATTGTGGCTTACTTGGAGCCACATAGGTCAAGTTCATGCGGAGCGACAATGCCAATCAGGTTAGTCATGGAAGATTATCTGCATGCACCTTCGTAGCTAATCTAGGTTGAAACGTTGCCGAAACTGCGGAAACTAACTAACATCTGTCAAGGTACCGAGGACGCAGTGGATCATCACAAGTCGCACACCACTGCCGGACTGGCGTCGGACTTGAGGTCGTAAGGCCTTGTTTCTCGACATGAGGCTGGTTTTCAGACCCGCCCCGGCTTTCGTTCTTGAGAATCAAGGTGCTTTCTCCGATTCTTTGGCAGCAAGTTCAAGTTTCTCTCGCACAAAGCCTCCCAGTCATCCATCACCTGAGGTTATCTCTTCGGGTATTTAAGTGAGCCCGTCTCCCCACCAATGCTCCTCAGTCGACACCGCTCGAACCCCGCTGCTCAACACAACCGCATCGCAACACTCGCTTGCTCCACCTCTCATCCTTTGACTCGTCGCAGTGAGGTTCTTCCGGAACGCGTTCGCCACTGTTGCCATCGTCGCATTGGGCGTCGTTGGTGCCTTTGCCCAGTCCGAGAACGCTGTGGTCGACGGTATTATGAGCGTCACCACCGCCTCTGCTACCCTCCAGGTCCTCGGTTTCTGAGCTATCTATCTTTAACTTCGTGTCGAAGGGCACTGTGAGTTGTTGCCCCTCCTCAGGATATCCTGGTGCGCTAGGTCCCGCGACGCTCATGTTTCCACAGGAAATCGTCTCGGGTCTCAAGAACCTGATGGTGTCGGTCACCACCTTCACCAAGGCCATCACCTTCGTGCGTCGCGACCTCTAGATCCCTTCATGTCTTTCCTCCCAGATTGACGGCGGCATTTGCAGACTAAGCCCCAGCCGTTCGACAACGATATCGCCGAGGAGGTCGTTCAAGTCCTTACCGATTTCGTCGCGATTCACCAGTAAGCTGCAGCTGCGATCTCCATGGCCCCATCCAATCATACGCACGTACTTGGTACACCTTAGGGCACTCCTCAGGACGATCATCGCCAAGCAGGTATATCCGATTGCATACGATACTATTCCCTCCGTGTGCCCGCGTCTGCGTACTCATCCATAGCCATCCTCAGTCTCTGGCGTCCAAGTTCTTCCTCACGGCCCCCATCGCTGCGGCTCTGCGGGGCCATCGAGGCCGGCGTCGACGTGAGTCTGATGCGTTGCGTTTTGCTTTCTGTCTGTCCCTCTGGCACCGCGGCAGGGCTGGCGACCTGACTCTCCGCAAGGCCTTCGCCCTCATCTTGATCTCCGTGATCTCGACCCAGAGCAACAGCGCTCGGGTCCAGTTTGTGAGTCCGCCTGCTTGGACGCAGCTGCCTATCCTGGAGAAACGCCGCTGACCAATGACCAACTTTGCAGGAGGCGTTGTCTGAGACCTTCAGCGAGGCCGTCAGTGTCTACTCATGAACGCGATGTTGAAGCTTTTTCCAAGTTTCGACTTCGGCGGTCTTCAGACCAAGATGAAGACGGGCGGTGTCAGTCTCGTACTGTAGTGCCTACGAATGTTCACGCGTACATCTTGGTGAAGAATTGGACGGATAAAGCTCTCCCTTGATGTCGTATTACGGGTGTGGGCTGTACTCGAAGCGAGAATCTAAGGCGGCCGCCAGCCTGGGGCCGGGGCTTGCCAAGGGGTGCAGCGGTGAGTCCGTGGTGATTTTGCGAACATAGTGCTTGTTCCAAACCATTCCTCCGCCAACTCGATAGTAAGAACGCCGTGGGTCGGTGGCATCTCTGCCAGTGGGAGTGGAGCGGTATGTTTGAGGGAGTGAAGCTTACTTTGGAGACCATCTAGTCGAGCGCTCGTAGCTGGCCGACGGGAACCGAGATCCCCGCGAAGTTGCACACGAAGGGCTTCTCCGAGAGCTCGAACTTGAGAGATACGTTGCAGTCAACACGTTTGAGGACTTGACCCTCTCCTCGCAAGTCTGTGAGGCATGCCATCTTCGAGAGGATGACCGTGGGCTAGAAGTACGGCAAAGATACAGGAAGACCCTCTGCGAGCCTGAGACCCGATGCGCAGCAAGCGACATTCGGAGAAGCAGTTGGCTGGCTGTTCTAGCCCGAAACCTGTGTTGGATATTCCTGCGCAACAGGTCGCGCTGTTCAAGCCGAGTTCAAGCGTGATGATGCCGGAGATTTCGTGAGGTTTTGCCAAGGAGCAGTGCGCAGTCGGGTGAGGGCTGAGAGAGAGAGAGAAGCGAACAGCCACCGCCCACGCGACAGTCGGAATCGGGGCACGGTTCGACTCGCGAGGCGCGTAAAGACTCCGCTCAGGCTCTGCATCGCGCTCTATGTCCGCAGCCACGCCCCTCCCCCTCAAATACTCTTGCTCTTGACGTCCTCCTGGCTCGTTTGCTGCACACGAACCTGCTCTGAATCTCCCTCTGCTACGCCCCTCTGACGACTCTCGATGCCTTACGTTGACGGGTTCCCGGTGCAAGACCACAACTTCGCGGTCTTCGCGCGCGATGCGAAGGAGTCGCTCACGCCAAACGCGACGCAGCGGACGACACTCATCGTCGCGGGGGTGTATATCATCGCGATCTTCATCCTATGGTGCGTCTTCTTACTCTCTTTTGCGTCTCGCGGGGTCGGACGACTCGGCTGACGGTTTGTGGGGCAATGGTGCAGGCACATGCCATATCTGTCTGTTATAAGTGAGTGTGCTCCACTTTCCCCTGCTACTCGCTTGTGTTTTGACGACCTCGTGGGGCCTAGTCTATCCCTTTAAGTGAGTACTAGTGTCGGAACCGCCACCGAGCCTATGGAGTGTGGTTACGGGGCAAGGTTGTTCCGTTATGTTATGGCACGTGAGAAACTGACGGGGTTCATGAAGGCTGTTGACTGTAGGGTTCCATGAGGTACGTCGTGGTGATTTTCTTCCAAGTGTGGACACGGGCCTAACCATGACGCTGTGGAACGACGCAGATGAGCCATGCCTTTGCCGGCGGTGAGCATCCTCCGAGTCGGCCGCAAACGTCTGACGCTCGTGGTGGTATTGACGGGGCAACTTTGCAGTGCTCACATGTGCGCATATACACTCCATCGAACTAGATCGTACGCCCTCTGTTTCCTCGAATCATCCTTGCTCGGCGTTGATGGCGGGTGGTGGTGTATGCAGCGGATGAAGGAGGGGCAACACGAATGTCCGGAGGGATCCCTTGGATCACCCTCCCTGCAGGATATCTCGGCTCAGGGTTCATCGGTGCGGCGCTGATCGCCTGTGGCTTCGACACGAACGCGAGCAAGATCGCTTCTCTGGTCCTGGCAGCGTTCTTCCTCTTTACGCTCTGGTGGGCGCGAAGGAACTGGCTGTATGTATCTAAGTCTTCTCATTATCTACGGTTACGTGGAGGCTCGC
Source organism: Ganoderma meredithae (assembly GCA_022814645.1). Lineage (NCBI taxonomy): Eukaryota > Fungi > Basidiomycota > Agaricomycetes > Polyporales > Polyporaceae > Ganoderma > Ganoderma meredithae. Next base: position 3,854 of record JAKLMY010000086.1, on the reverse strand, counting down.
TCACCTGCTGCACTCAGAACGTGGCTTCTAATCCTCGGCATGTCCGGCTTGATTGTGCTCTTCTGGTTCGTGGCCGGGGGTGTCGCACTGAGATACTTTGTACGTGATTTTCCCGCGAAGCTTTTGACACTCGTTCTCACCATCCCTCAGGTGCTGTTTGTCGGCGTCATGTCCGACATGTATGTTCTGTGGGACGTCGTTGGTGCGTTCTCTGCTTTCGTCTTCTGCGTTGTCCTTTAGTCTTATCCACATCCGTAGACGACACGATCGCCCGCAAAGTCAACGGCTCAGACGCCTCCTCCTTCGCCGAGATCTGTGGATGCTGCCCGTCCCAAGGTAAGTCACTCACTCTGCCGCCCGCCCCATCGCAATCACGTACATGTACAACTGCCCCCCTCGCTGACGCCGGCCGTGCTGTTTCCGCAAACTTCACAGTGTGGGGCGTCCTCTGGCTTATCATCGCCTTCCTCTTCTTCGCTGCAGGCGTCCTCGTCGGCCTCGCTGCATTCAAGGTGCGTGCGCACCTTTCGGCTCCCGTTCCAAGTGCCCTGCTTGTTGCGTGTTGCGTTGCTTATCTCTTCCGCTCCCTGCCTTCCTCCCTGCCAGGAATCCTCGGCACAACAGGCCGAAGACGCCAAGCACTTCCTGCCCGTCCCCGGGTCGAGTGGCGCCACGCAGCTCCTGCCCGCGAACCTGTCGTCGATGGCGCTGTGCGTTGCCGCCACGCTGGCCGTGCTGCTCCCCCGGTGGCGGCTTGTATAGATATAGCGTGCAGCGTGCATGAAGAATCGAAACGTGAAGGACGAAATTGCGTTGATAATTGGCGCACGGACGCCCTTTCTAGAATACATCCTTATGCACCGAGGCGTCGTGCTTTCACGACCCACCGCCCACTTCTTGGCATGCATGTACAGTATCTTAGGCTTGTAGCTGTACACCTCCCGTCGACGGTGTGTTGTATATACCTGGTCACTGCATACCTGGTCTGTCCGTCCGATCGGTGGTACGTTGCCTATGGTGGAGGTTAAATTCGAGTGCCAGCCATGTCGATTGAGTCGTTCTCACTTCCAGTTGCGCGGATAAGTATTTGCTGACTCGGCTGGAAGCGGAATTTTCTGAATGCTTGGTAGAGTTAGTTGTTGCTTGGGTACCACATAACAACTGCTTAGCTTCATCATACTTATACAATATGCTGCACTTCGTCATGGACGAAGCAGCACCGTGAGAGTAAGGGAGCATGAACCCGTTGACACAACCCTGTCAAGTCGACAAAAGGTTCAATTTGAGAAGAAGTCTGAGGCGCTACCAGGGCTCGAACCTGGGTTTTGGGAACATCCGACAACGTCAGAATCCCAAGTGATAACCACTACACTATAGCGCCAATGGCCCAGTGGTACGGTCCAATCTCGATCTTCAGTTGGTGTCCAAAGACCAGATCATAATGCAGCACAGCACGCCCAAAGTAAGGAAACGTTTGTGTCATGGGGGGCAATACAGAGTCTGTGAATTGTCTGGGGACGAGAACAACATTTGCAAGTACTAAATACATGCAGAAGCACCAAGACGAGGAACATGCGCATACACATACACATACGCAAGCAGAGCAACAAGCAATGAGCAATGAGCAATGGCATGCAACGTTCGAGCAAATCCCGTGGTCTGCGTCTTAAAAGTGGAACGTGAAAAAAAAAAACCAAAATAGGAAGAATATCTCGGCTACAAAGCAGCTACTAAGTAGTATGGCGGTCGTGACGGGAAGGAAACAAATGTTCTATAACGGGCTGCGAACGATCATAGCGACGGGAGCCACGACGCATCTGTGGTGCGCATGAGCGAGGGGATATATAAAAAAACCAAGACCCAGGTAGAGCCCCGCCGACACGGCCATGGAGAGGGAGAGGGGTCAGGGGAGGGTGCGTACCTAATGGCAGGGAGCGGGTGGTGGAGGATGGAGCCGCGCCCCGCTGAGCACCCCCCTCCTCTTCAGTGGTTGAAGTGCTTGGAGGGGGTGGGCATGCCACGGCGGTGCACCCTGTGCGGTAAAAGCAGAGACTTAATTAGTCATCTTCCCTCGCCTGGAGTAAGGGGCGCGAGGATGGCGGGACAATGTGGAGGGGGGTGAGGGGTGAAGGGGAAGGGAGAGGGGGTACGCACTTGGAGGGCTTGGGGAAGTGCTCGCCGTCGTCCGCGGCGCGGCGCGCCTTCGCGTCGGCGATGGCGCGCTTGAGGTCGTACTGCTTGAGTGGCTTGCGCGCAACGACGCCCTCGGGGTTCGGGACGGGGTTGGCCGCGACGAGGAGCGCGAGCGCCATCAGGGTGGCGACGAGGGCGAGGACGCGGGAGTACATGGTGGCCGGGCGAACGAAGAGTAGAGCGGGCGAACGAAGAGAGGGCGAACGAAGAGTAGAGCGACAGAGGCGAGCTGGTTATATGTGAACTGGCGGCTGGCGACGGCTGACGGGTGCGTGCGTGCGGCGGGGAGGCGTGGACCGAACGTGTCTGTTTGGCTGCCGGGGGGGCTGACGGTGCTGACTCGCAGCCCTTAAGTATACGGGCGCACTCGCGACAGGGTTTATCGCATCTCGATCCCTCCGTGACCGGCACCAAGGCTACAACCCTGAGGAAGCACACGATGACGTGGGGCCCGAGGCGGAATGGCGGCCAGGATAATGCTGTATCAGTGTGCTGCGCGCATGCAGGGACATTGCGTGGCCGTGTGCGTAACACTGGCGTCGAGTCTTGGAAAATCGGACGGACGGGCGGGACCAGTCGCCGCATCGGGGACCGGATTTTGCGCCGCTCGGCGCCTCGACCCCGTGTATTCGCTACTTTCCGTCTGCGTCCGCGCTGATGAGGCTGTTTAGGAGAGGGGGAGAGGGAGTCGAGGGCAGGTGGGAATGCTTGCACAATGTGTGCGATCAATGGAGGTGGAGCTTCCTTCCCGACCGGTTTGCCTGCAGAGATAGTGGCGAATGTTGCCTGGATTGTGACGCAGCCGGCGTCCGTGCACGAAACGCAACGGGGTTACGGGCTGGATAGTGGATTCCACTGAGGTGTGTGCACGCGCTGTTATGCGACCGCTCCCATTCCGCCCCTGTGAATGCTGGGCTGCAAGGATTCATATTCATTCGTCCGTGGTGTGCGACGCCGTGTCTCCGCCCCGGAAGGCGGATATAGATTCTGTGACTCCACGAGCCTACTGGATTCGGATAGATATGCATTTTGATCAAGACCAGGAATGTGCCATTAGCCTGCTTCGCATAGCTAAACGGGCCATGGCCGTGGTGGACATACGGCGGAGGGCGCACTACATTCATTCGCCTTCCAGGGTGCCTTCTGGTGCAGCACTGTCTCCTATCTGCTCGGGAGCTGAGGGACGCGCTGTGCACCGGTGCCAGCTTATCGCCCTTGAGACACGGTTGTGATGAGCGACCACGAGTGCATCGAACTGGCGCACGTACAGCACTTCCGCTTGCTCTCCGTTGTGTCGTAAAGGTTTATTATTTGTCGCGCATCGTGTGGATATGATTATTGCATAGCGGATTCTGGCTTGTTCTCGTCTCCACGTCACTCCTCGCTGATCATCGAAGGCCGTGACGCTGTCATGGCGGGTGGATGGTAGTCATTCATGCAGAGCACAAGCAGGGGACAAATGACAACACAATTACGACGCAAGATTACGAAGAACGACGCAAAAATGAGAGGAAATAGTGCGCAACAGCGAGAGCAAACACAAACACAGGCGCTTCCAGCACGGTTTGGATGGCGACGTCACTTGGGTGACACCCCGTGACAGCCCGTCACAACTCACCAGCCGCCGCCGTCGCCCCTTCCGTCGCGACCCTCCTTGACCC